>CAUYLG010033948.1:0-32159 GCA_963573385.1 Cacajao melanocephalus
GGTTTTTCTTTTCCTCTGTAAGGCAAGGGGGTTTTATTTGTTTTTTTTTTTTTTTTTTTTTTTTTTTTTTTTTTTTTGAGACGGTGTCTTGCTCTGTTGCCCAGGCTGGAGTGCAGTGGTGCAATCTTGGCTCACTAGAACCTCTGTCTCCCGGGTTCAAGCGATTCTCCTGTCTCAGCCTCCTGAGTAGCTAGGATTACAGGCACTTGCCATCATGCCTGGCTAGTTTTTGTATTTTGTAGAGACGGGGTTTCACCCTGTTAGCCAAGCTGGTCTTGAACTCCTGACCTTAGGTGATTTGCCACCTTGGCCTCTCAAAGTGCGAGCCACCATGCCTGATCTGAAGTGTGCTTTTAGCCCTTTGGTGGCAAAGCTAAGGCTTTTGCTTAAACCTTTGCTTGGACATTGAAAGCTGCCAGACCTAGGAGAGAATGGTTAATGGGAGGTGCAAGAATTGGGGATCTGCTATATATTTGACTGGATCTAGTTATGATATTATTAATATAAAGAAGTACCTACATCTTCTAGAATCATATTAGTAGTTTTCATTTTGTGAATAATATCCTTTAATCTTTGTTTTGTTTTTTGAGACAGGGTCTTGCTTTGTCGCCCAGGCTTGTGATAAAACTTTGC
Source organism: Cacajao melanocephalus (assembly GCA_963573385.1). Classification (NCBI taxonomy): domain Eukaryota; kingdom Metazoa; phylum Chordata; class Mammalia; order Primates; family Pitheciidae; genus Cacajao; species Cacajao melanocephalus. Next base: position 634 of record CAUYLG010033948.1, read on the forward strand.
TTTACATGCAGTTATTAAAAATATCATATAGGCTTGGTGTGGTGGTTCACACCTGTAATGCAGCACTTTGGAAGTCTGAGGCTGGAGGATTGCTTGAGCTCAGAAGTTTGAGGCTGTGGTGAGCTATGATTGTGCCACCATACTGTGGCCTGGGTGACAGAATGAGAGCCTATCTCTTTAAAAAAACCAAAAAAGGCTAGGTTTTCCAAATATACAGTTCATATTTTTGCTGGGCCAGTGTTTTTGTTGCATATGTCAGTTGTAAGAATTTATGGTTTTGGTTTATGAGAAGCAGTGTGGGCATCAAGAAATCCTTGGCATCTTGGAAAAGGGTGGGTCAGACTTGAGAAAGCTTACAGGCTTAATAACAGAAAACTAGGAGGAAAGTAATTAAGACTGTGATAATCCAAACTTAATGATAGGTACATTTGAAATATCTGGCCAGATGTGGTGGCTCTACCTGTAGTCCCAGCACTTTGGGAGGCCAAGGTGGGTGGGTTGCTTGAGGTCAGGAGTTTAAGACCAGCCTGGGTAACATAATGAAACCCTGTCTCTACTAAAAATAAACTTAGCTGGGCATTATGGTAGCACATGCCTGTAATCCCAGCCACTTGGGAGGCTGAGTCGTGAGATTGCTTGAACCTGGAAGGTGGAAGTTGCAGTGATTGAGATCATACCACTATACTCCAGCCTGTAGAAGGTGAATGTATACCTATGAGAAGTATTCACTTATGGGCTTTTTTTTTTTTTTTTTTTTGAGACGGTCTTGCTCTGTTGCCCAGGCTGGAGTACAGTCGTGAGATCTCGGCTCACTGCAACCTTTGTCTTCCAGGTTCAAGCAATCACCTCAGCCTTCTGCCTGAGTCTCCTGAGTAGCTGGGATTACAGGTGCCTGCCACCATGCCCAGCTAATTTTTGTATTTTTAGTAGAGATGGGGTTTCACCATGATGGCCAGGCTGGTCTTGAGCTCCTGGACTCAATGGTCCACCTGGCTCAGCCTCCCAAAGTGCTGGGTATGAACCACCATGCCTGGCCCGTTTGTAGTTTCTAATGCTGTTGGTGGAGACATCTCTCAGCAGCCATCAAAATCAATGGGAAGAACATGGGAGATCTTGTAAAATTTAACAGATCTCTTTCCTTTTTGTTTTTGTTTTTAAAATTACCTGCAACTGTCTTGAATCTTTCCTTTTTTTTTTGAGAGGAGGTCTGTCTCTGTCGCCCAGGCTGGAATGCAGTGGCGTGATCTTGGCTCATTGCAGCCTCTGTCTCCTGGGTTCAAGCAGTTCTCCCACTTCAGCCTCCTGAGTATCTGGGATTACAGGGACGTACACCATGCCTAATTTTTGCATTTTAGTAGAGATGGGGTTTAACCCTGTTGGCCTGGCTGGTCTCCAATCCTGACCTCAGGTGATCCACCTACCTTGGCCTCCCAAAGCTCTGGGGTTACAGGCGTGAGCCACTGCGTTTGACCACAGATCTCTTTTCATTCTTGTCTTCTTCTGTTGTTTTTGCGGCATTCGTTACTGTTGACCCCTTTCCTTCTTGAAATATTTGGTGACACTATACTTTTCTACTTGCATTCCTAGCTCTTTTGCTCCTGCCCATTATTTGCTTATTTATTTGAAATGGCTCCTCACTCTGTCACCTAGGCTGGAGTGTAGTGGCGCGATCTCAGCTCACTGCAACCTCCGTCTCCTGAGTTCAAGCCATTCTGCTACCTCAGCCTCCTGAGTAGCTGGGGTTACAGGCACGCACCACTATGCCTGGTCAATTTTTTGTATTTTTAGTAGAGACGGGGTTTCACCATGTTGATCAGGCTGGTCTTGAACTGACCTCATGATCTGCCCACCTTGGCCTCCGAAAGTGCTGGGACAGGTGTGAGCCACTGAGCCTGGCTTTATTTTTTATTTTGATACAGGGTCTTGCTGTGTTGCTCAGGCTGGAGTACAGTGGCATGATCATGACTCACTGTTGCCTTGACCTCCTGGGCTCAAGGCTCCCAAGTAGCTGGGACTACGAGTACACACCGTGACACCCAGCTAATTTTATTCTTTTACTTTTGTAGAAATAAGATCTTCCTGTGTTGCTCAGGGTGGTCTTGAACTCTTGGGCTCAAGCAGTCCTCCCACCTGGCCTACCAGAGTGCTGGGATTATAGACATGAGCTACCCATCCTTTAAATGTGCATTTTCCTGAAAGTTTCTTTTGTATTCTCCCTCTCTACCTCTTGTTCTTAAATGTGGTGGTATATGTATTTCTTGAAGGACTTATTAAGACTGTGGCCTATAAAAACCCTTTATGATCTGGCCCTTGTCAGCCTTTCTGGCTTTTCCCTAACTACCTAGGAGTTAGCTAGGTGAAGTATGGGGAAGAAAGTTCTGGGGAGGCACTGCATATGTGAAGCATGGAAGTAAAGAGCAGAGTAGCATTGTGTCTTTGCCAAACTGTAAGGAATGGAATGAGGCTACACATGGGATTTTTGTGGGAATTAGAGAAAAGATGAGAGAAGTACATAGGTGCCTGATCTTGAAGTCCTTATTTGATAGGCTGAAAAGTTTGAGTTCTGTCTTAAACTATAAAAGCTCTTGAAGGATTTACTTTTTTTTTTGTTGTTGGAGACGGAGTCTCACTCTGTTGCACAGGCTGGAGTGCAGTGGAGTGATCTCCTCAGCATAGCCTCCGCCTCTCGGGTTCAAGCAATTCTCCTTCCTCAGCCTCCTGAGTAGCTGGGATTACAGGTACATGCCACCACGTCTGGCTAATTTTTGTATATATATATATTTTTTTCTTTGGTCTTGGCACAACTGAGGATTTTCAAATAATTCGTGTATTTTTAGGAGAGATGGGGTTTCACCATGTTGGTCAGGCTGGTCTAAAACTCCTGACCTCGTGATCTGCCCACTTCACCCTCTTAAAGTGCTGGGATTGCAAGGTGTTAGCCACTGCACCCAGCCTCAAGATTTACTTTTAAAAAATATCTCTTGAGACTAGACTGGAAAATAGACTGGGATTAGGGAGTCTAGTTGGAGAGAATCACGATAATCCAAATAAGAAGTAGGGTCTGAAGTAGTCATGCAAGTGCACAGGGATAGATGGACTCAAGTTGTTTTTTTTTTTTTTTTGAGACTGAGTCTCGCTCTGTCATCTAGGCTGGAGTGCAGTGGCGTGATCTTGGCTCACAGCAATCTCCGCCTCCCAGATTCAAGCGTTTCTTCTGCCCCAGCTTCCTGAGTAGCTGGGATTACAGGTGCCCGCCACTATGCCCAGCTAATTTTTATATTTTTAGTAGAGGTGGTGTTTTACCATGTTGGTCAGGCTGGTATTGAACTCCTGACCTCAGGTGATTCACCTACCTTGGCCTCCCAAAGTACTGGGATTACAGGTGTGAGCCACAGTGCCCTGCTGGACCCAGTCAGATATAGTCAGGCTAGGTGCAGTAGCTCATGCTTATAATTCCAGCACTTTGGGAGGCTGAGTTGGGAGGATCTCTTGATCCCAGGAGTTCAAGACCAGCCTGGGCAACTTAGTGAGAACCTCTCTCTAAAGAAATATTTAAAAAATTAGCTGGGTCTGGTGGCACACACCAATAGTCCCAGCTACTTGGGAGGCTGAGGTGGGAGGATCACCTAAAGCTGGGAGTAGAAGCTGCAGTGAGCCACAGTCACACCACACTGTGCTCCAGCCTGGGCAAGAGAGTGATACCCCCCTGTCTTTTACTATGCTTGATCTTAGCCAAAAGGCTGAGAAGTGATGACCCTGTCTTTAAGAAAAAAAAGAAAAGCCAAGCGCAGTGGCTCACGCCTATGATAATCTCAGCGCTTCGCGAGGCCGAGGCGGGCGGATCACCTGAGGTTGGGAGTTCAAGACCAGCCTGACCAACATGGAGAAACCTCATCTCTACTAAAAATACGAAATTAACTGGGCAAGGTGTCCCATGCCTGTAATCCCAGCTACTTGGGAGGCTGAGGCAGGAGAATTGCTTGAACCCGGGAGGCGGAGATTACAGTGAGTCGAGATCCCACCATTATACTCCAGCCTGGGGAACAAGAGTGAAACTCCATCTCAATAAAAAAAAAAAAAAAAAAGAAATAGAATCTGTTAGAAATGGAGATGTGTGCATGCATGACTAACAGCAAGACAGAGAATAATAGTGGTAATGAGAAGGATGTGCTCTTGGGTGACTTCTAGTTTTTTGGGTTTCATGTCAGGGTGTATAGTGACTTCATTTATAAATTAGGGAATATAGGAAGATGCACATTTGGGAATAAAAAGTGAGATGTTTGGTTTTGGAATTGCTGAATTTGAGGTACCTGTGGAACCATATGGAAATGCCTGCTAGGTGGTTGGATATACCAGTCCAGAGGTAGAGAAGTTGGGACTGGAGAGAGATTTGGGAGTCAGCAGTATAGTAGTATATACGTTGTAGTTAAAGTGATGGGTTTGGGTCAGCTTAGAAGCATGTTGAGACTGAAGAGCCGCAGGCTGAGAAGAGACCTTGTAGAACACTGATAGTTAAAGATGTGACTTGTGGAAGTGGAGCCGTGGAAGAAATCTGTGGAGGCCTAAAGGTAGATGGAAAACTAGTAAAGGCTAGGTGCGGTGGCTCATGCCTGTAATCCAGCCTGGGCAACATAATGAGACTTATCTCTATTAAAAAGAAGAAACAAGCTTCGTCTTTCAAGATGACTGCAGAGAGATGGACAGAGAGGACAGTAATTAGAGGGAACGTGGTGTACAAGGAGGAGTTTTTTAAGATGTTAGACAGCATATTTATGTATACAGGAGAATGAGCAAGACAATACAGAGCCTTGCTAACAGAATGAAGTTCTTGAGCCTGTAAAGAAGATGCAGTCTAAAGCAGGAGTAGAATTATTATCCCCTTCATTAAGATAAGGAAAAGGTCAGGAAAGGGATGGGGAGAAATATTTGGTATCTGAACAAAGAAATTTGAGAGAGTTTCTGTCTTACGACCTTTATATTACTTGTGATCTAGGGGACTTATTCTTTTGGGGCTGGGAGCTAATGTCTTAGTGTAAGACAGATTGGTAGAATAGGGGCCTTGAGAAGAGAGGCAAATTCAAATGGCTGTTGAGAGAATGGGAGGGATAGCCGCTGAGGGTACTTGTATGGCTAGGTAGACAAAAGTATCATGGGGTAGTGAAAGGGTGGGAGAGCATTTCAAGCAGATATAATAGTCTGGGCAAAGACCTAGAGATATTAAAGAATATGTATCAGGCTGGGCATCATGGCTCACACCTGTAATCCTAGTACTTTAAGAAGTCAAGGCAGGAGAATCACATCATGTCAGGAGTTTGAAAGCAATCTGGGTAACATTGTGAGACCCCCATCTCTACCAGAAATTAAAGCAATTAAATGGATGTGGTGGCATGCAGCTCTTGTCCCAGCTACTCTTGAGACTGAGGTGGGAAGATCACTTAAGCCCAGGAGTTTGAGGTTGCAATGAGCTGTGATTGCAGCACTGTACCCTAGCCTGGTCAACAGAGTGAGACCCTGTTTCTAAAAAAAGAAAAAGATGGGCCGGGTATGGTGGCTCACGCCTGTAATCCCAGCACTTAGGGAGGCCAAGGTGGGTGGATCACAAGGTCAGGAATTCAAGACCAGTCTGGCCAATATGGTGAAACCCCATCTCTACTAAAAATACAAAATTTAGCCAGGCGTGGTGGCGGGAGCCTGTAGTCCCAGCTACTTGGGAGGGTGAGGCAGGAGAATCGCTTGAACCTGGGAGACAGAGGTTGCAGTGAGCTGAGATTGTGCCACTGCACTCCAGTATGGGCGACAGAGCAAGACTCTGTCTCAGAAACAAAACAAAACAAAAAAACAGGTGGCTGGGTACATTGGCTCATGCCTGTAATTTGTAATCCAGCACTTTGGGAGGCTGAGGTGGGCAGATCATGAGGTCAGGAGTTTGAGACCAGCCAGGCCAATAGGATAAGACTCTATCTCTACTAAAAATACAAAAGTTAGCCAGGCATGGTGGCCGATGCCTGTAATCCCAGCTACTCAGGAGGTTGAGGCAGGAGAATTGCTTGAACTCGGGAGGCAGAGGTTGCAGTGAGCCTAGATTGCAACATTGTGCTCCAACCTGAGTGACACAGAGTGAGACTCTGTTTCAAAAAAATAACAAAAAAACCCCCCCAAAAATTAGCTGGGCTTGGTGGCACTTGCTTGTAATCCTAGCTACTAGGGAGGCTGAGGCACGAGAATCTTTTGAACCCGGGAGGTGGAGGTTGCAGTGAGCTGAGATCACACTATTGCACTCCAGCTTGGGTGACAGCAAGACTCCATCTCAAACAAAAAAAAGGAAAAGAGAATATAGATGGTATCTATGGAGCAGTATTTTGAATGGCCGAAGAGAAGGATATATTTAGGGCCTGATTTTATGGTGGGCTTAGAAGCTATATTAAGGAATTTGGAATATTTTGAGGCAAAGGTGAACCTCTGAAGATTTTTAATCAGAGAAATAAAATGATCATGTTGTATTTTACAAAGGAAACTGGCAGCAATTTGAAATACTTATACTGGATTTAGAGTAGAGGGAGTGACACTTGTTAGGAGGCTATTGTAGTCTATATAAGAGATACTGAGGCTGGGCACGGTGGCTCATGCCTGTAACCCCAGCACTTTGGGAGGTTGAAGTGGGCAGATCACCTCAACTCTCAAACCTCACCTCAAACTTTCAGGAGTTTTGAGACGAGTCTGGCCAATATGGTAAAACCCCATTTCTACTAAAAATACACACGAAAGAATTAGCTGGGCATGGTGTCGGGTGTCTGTAATCCCAGTTACCGGAGAGGCTGAGACAGGAGAATCACTTGAACCCGGTAGACGGAGGTTACAGTGAGTTGAGATTGCACCACTGTACCCCAGCCTGGGTGACAGAGTGAGACTCTGTTTGAAAAAAAGAAGAAGAGATATTGAAATCAGGGTAGCCTAGAGTATGCTGGGTAAGAAACAATCTCCAAATCTCAATAGCTTGAAACAATTAGTTTACTTTCCACTGGCACTACACGTCCATCAAAGATAGGCTAGAGACTTTTAGTTGTTCAAGGACAAAGACCAACAGGGCAGCCAGCGCAACTACCATTGGGAACATTGCCAGTTGCTCTGCTGAAGGCAAAAGAAAACTGGAGGCCTTGCCCCATTAATTAAATGCTCTGGGGAGAAGTAATGAAAATGGAGGAGAGGGAACAGAGCTGAGAAGAACAGATGGATCTGTGAGTTGGTGCCAGAATTTGGAGATTGTTTAAATGTGGGAAGAGGGGAGCAATCGTGAATGGATGACTCTCAGGTTTGTGTCTTAGGCGAACTAGGTGGTGGTGTTTACTAAGATAAGAAAAGGGTGGGTTTGGGGTTAGAGGAAATGTTGGTAGGGAGTTCACTTTTGGAAATGTGTAGCAGCTAGTTGTCTAAATGGATCTGGAGTGCTAGAGAGAGGCAGAGGTATTTAGATTTGGCAGTACTCTCCACAAGAAGGTTTAATCTATGATAGGGAGCAAGGTTACCCAGGGCAAACTTAAGAGAGTGATAGGAGAACTGACATGGAGCCCCAGGAAATACTAGAATTTTAGGGACACTCCTGGCCTGAAGACATTGGATTTTAATGTTAAGATTGACCTTTTTGGGCTGGGCGCGGTGGCTCACGCCTGTAATCCTAGCACTTTGGGAGGCCGAGGTGGGTGGATCACCTGAGGTCAGGAGTTCAAGACCAGCCTGGCCATCATGGTGAAACCCCATCTTTAAAAAAAAAAAAAAAAAAATGAAAAAAGAAAAAAAGATTGACCTTTTTGGGCTGGGCGTGGTGACTCACACCTGTAATCCTAGCACTTTGGGAGGCCAAGGTGGGCAGAGCACCTGAGGTCAAGAGTTCAAGACCATCCTGGCCAATGTGGTGAAACCCCATCTCTACTAAAAAATATGAAAAGTACTGAGTGTGGTGGTGCGTGCCTGTAATCCCAGCTACTCGGGAGGCTGAGGCAGGAGAACTGCTTGAATCTGGGAGGCGGAGGTTGCAGTGAGCTGAGATTGCGCCATTGCACTCCATCCTGGGTGACAGAGCAAGACTCTGTCTCAAAAGAAAAAAAAAAGTAGCTGGGGGTGGTGGTGGGCGCCTGTGATTCTAGCTACTTGGGAGGCTGAGGCAGGATAATTGCTTGAACCCAGGAAATGGAGGTTGCAGAGTGCGACTATGCTCCAGTCTGGACGACAGAGTGAGACTGTCTGAAAAAAAAAAAAAAAAATTGCAGCCTCTGCCCATTCCTGACAGCCCAGTACTTTTTTTGAGGAAGGAGCAAATGTAAGCTGGGAAGCTGCATTTTCTATCATTTGATACATTCTTTAGAGAATGTTAGTTCTCACTTATTTGTGCCAGTGGAGGACTTACTTTTATTGGTCCTTGGATGGAATTCATTATAATTCTTTGATTTTGGATATATTTGGCAAAAATTTTGACAAAGTTACCTGAAAGCTGGCAAGACACACACACAGAAAGAACAAATAATGTGATAATATCATGGGAGCATAGTAATAACACATATTAGATCATTTAATCCTCAGAATAATAATCCTCATGGAATAGTATTGTATTATCCGCATTTCACAGTGAGGCTTCGGGAGATTAGGTTAGATTATGTGTCCATTATCAAGCGGCCAGGATATAAACCCCAGTTTGATGTGGAAGTCTTTTTTTTGAGATGTAGTTTTGCCTTGTAGCCCAGGCTGGAGTGCAATGGTGGGATCTCTGCTCACTGCAACGTCCAGCTTCTGGGTTCAAGCTATTCTCCTGCCTCAGCCTCCCAAGTAGCTGGGATTACAGGTGTGCACCACCATGCCTGGCTAATTTATATATGTGTGTGTGTGTGTGTGTGTATATATATATATATATATATTTTTTTTTTTTTTCTGAGACGGAGTCTCACTCTGTTGCCCATGCTAGGGTACAGTGGTGTGATCTCGGCTCACTGCAACCTCCACCTTCCGGGTTCAAGTAATTCTCATGCCTCAACCTCCCAAGTAGCTGCGATTGCAGGTGTGTGTCATGCCTGGATACTTTTTGTATTTTTAGTATAGACAGGGTTTTACCATGTTGGTCCGGCTGGTCTTGAACTGCTGACCTCAGGTTATCTGCCTGCCTCAGCCTCCCAAAGTGCTGGGACTACAGGCACGAGCCACTGCGACAAGCCTAATTTTGTATTTTTAGTAGAGATGGGGTTTCACCCTGTTGGTCAGGCTGGTCTCAAACTCCTGTTGGGTAATCCACCCACCTCGGCTTCCCAAAGTGCTGGGATTACAGGTGTGAGCCACAGCGCCCTTTCTAGGCTTTGTTATTTTATTTTTATTTTTTGGAGACAGAATCTCACTCTGTTGCCCAGGCTGGAGTTCAGTGGTGCAATCTTGGCTCACTGCAAACTCCACCTCTCAGATTCGAGTGATTTTCCTGCCTCAGCCTTTTGAATAGCTGGGACTACAGGCATGCGCCACAACGCCTAGCTAACTTTTTGTATTTTTAGTAGAAATGGGGTTTTGCCAAGTTGTCCGGGCTAGTCTCGAACTCCTGGAGTCAGACAATCCACCCTCCTCAACCTTCCAAAGTGCTAGATTACAGGCATGAGCCACTGTGCCTGGCCTGAAGTCTGTGCTTTTAACCCTCATCTCAAATTGCCTTTTAGGACACAGCAAGTTTGTACTGGGCAGCCAAGTATTTTGGTTAATGTTGTTTCTTGTTCTTTTTGGATCCAATTTTATTTGGAAGAATTTCAAACCTATAGGAAAGGTGAAGGAATGATACAGTGAACACAGGTATGACTTTTACCTGTATTTACCAATTGACAATTTGCCACGTTTGTATGTTTGCTCTCTCCCTTCCTTTCTTTCTCTTCCTCTCTCCCTCCTCCTTTTTCCCTCCCCTCTCTCCTCCCTCCCTACACACATAGCACACACAGTTTTTTGTGTTATTGTATATTAGGAGTTTTTATTCACATGTTAAGAAATAAATTACAGACATCAGGATACCTCACTCCATAATTTCTTTAGCATATATTGCCTGAGAACAGTGGTGTTTTCTACAATACCATTATTAAGTTCACTATCACATTCAAAATATTTTACAGTGATATATGATAAAGAGTCCATATTTAAGTTTCTTCAGTTATCTCAACATGTTTTACAACTTCCCCCAACAATCCTGGATTTCTTCAAGGAACACGTGTTGCATTTAATCATTGTATGTTTGTAGTCTCTTTTAACCTAGAGCAGTTCTCTTCTGCTTTTTTGTTTTTCATGTCGTTAACATTTTTGAAGTGTCCAGGCCAGTTGTTTTGAAGAATGTTGTACAATTTGAATTTGTCATGATTAGATTCAAGTTAAATATACTTGGGAAGAATACTACCCAGTTGATGTTATATGCGCATAATGTGACTTTGTCCCATTATTGATGATGCTAACTTTGATCACTTGGTTAAATTGATACCTGCTAAATTTCTTCATTGTAAAGGAATCTTTTCACTTTTTTTTTCACCCCTGGCCTTGTGATGTTGGATCTTTTTCCTTTGTAATTAAGAAACAGCTGTGAGATGATACTTAAAAGATTTTGTATCTCTTTTCCTCAATAACCTTTTACCCAGTGACATTAGCATCCGTTGATGATCCTTGTCTGAATCTGTTATTATACTAGTGGTTTCTTTTTTCCTTTTTTAATAGAATGCTTCGTGAATTTGCGTGTTATCCTTGGGCAGGGGCCTTGCTAAATCTTCTCTATATTAGTCTAATTTTAGTATATGTGCTGTGGAAGTGAGCACCAGTGGTGGTTTGAATATGTTGATTTTCACATTCTCTCATTCCTTCTGCATTTATGGCTGGTATTGTTCTAAAGAGAAGAGCTTCTCTCCTCCCTTTTGTTTTTGAGGATAACTATAGATTTGATAGTTTAAAACAATTCAACAAGTTAAAACCTACTGCTATTAATATTAAATAAAAGTACCAGTAGTATTCATTATTAGAAATACAAAAATTGTTCTGTGATTCCATGGATAGAAAAAAAATAGAAAAAAAAAATGCAAAAATTGTCCTAAATTTGATTTGAAGGGGCTTGAGGGATCCCATTCAGGCTGGCTGCTTTGTCCTTTTGATGTATATCCATAACATGTTTTGAACACTTCCTTACACTCTGGCACAACAAGGGGTTCTGGGCTCACTTTGTACTTTACTTGTGCCAGACTTGGAATCAATTGTTTATGTAGGGAATCCTGATTCCTTTAGTGAGGAATGGTTCCTTTAAAGAGAAATTGCTTCTCATTCTTTTCTTTTTGGTGAAGTTTCGCTTTTGTCATCCAGGCTGGAGTGCAGTGGTGCCATGTTGGCTCACTGCAATCTCCGCCTCCTGGATACAAACGATTCTCCTGCCTCATACTCCCAAGTAGCTGGGATTACAGGCACTGTCATCGTGCCCAGCTAATTTTTGTATTTTTAGTATAAACGGGGTTTTGCCATGTTGGCCAGGCTGGTCTCGAACTCCTGACCTCAGCTGATCTCCTGCCTTGGCTTCCCCAAGTTCTGGGATTACAGGTGTGAGACACCGCACCCGGCCCCCTTCTCATTCTTCATAATCTATTCTTGGTGTTTTTTTTGAGACAGAGTCTCGCTCTGTTGCCCAGGCTGGAGTGCAGTGATATGATCTCAGCTTGCTGCAGCTTCGCCTCCCGGGTTCAAGCGATTCTTGCGCCTCAGTTTCCTCAGTAGCTAGGATGATAGGCGTGCACCACCATGTTCGGGTAGGCTAATTATTGTATTTTTAGTAGAGAAGGGGTTTCACTATGTTGGCCAGGCTGTTCTTGAACTCCTGAACTCAAGTGATCAGCCTTCCTTGGCATCACAGAGTGCTGGGATTACAGGCGTGAGCCACTGTGCCTGGCCTATTCTTTGTTATTTATTTATTTTTTTGCCCTTGTTGCCCAGGCTGGAGTGCAATGGTGCAGTCTTGGCTCACCGAAACCTCCGCCTCCTGGGTTCAAGCGATTCTCCAGCGTCACCCTCCCAAGTAGCTGGGACTACAGGCATACGCCACCATGCCTGGCTAATTTTTTGTATTTTTAGTAGAGACGGGGTTTCTCCGTGTTCAGGCTGGTCTTGAACTCCTGACCTCAAGTGATCCGCCGCCTGAGCCTCCCAAAGTGCTGGGATTATAAGCGTGAGCCACTGCGCCCAGCTAATTCTTTGTTATTTTTATGGGATCAATTATTTGTAATAAAAAAAGGTAGAGTGGGCCAGGAGCAGTGGCTCACGCCTGTGATTCCAGCACTCTGGGAGGGCATGGCGGGTAGATCATTTGAGGTCAGGAGTTCAAGATCAGCCTGACCAACATGGTGAAACTTTGTCTCTACTAAAAATACAAAAATATTTATCCAGGCATGGTGGCGTGTACCTGTTATCTCAGCTACTTGGGAGGCTGAGGCAGGAGAATGGCTTGAACTTGGGAGGTGGAGGTTGCAGTGAGCTGAGACCTAGACACTACACTCCAGCCTAGGTGATAGAGCAAGACTTGGTCTCAAAAAAAAAAAAAAAGAGTGGATTACAGATCTAAGATCCTCTGTGTATTCCCAGCTGTGCTTGAGCAATAAAGTATCTAACTTCAGTTTTGTTTTTTTTTTTTTTTGAGACGGAGTCTTGCTCTGTCACCCAGGCTGGAGTGCAGTGGTGCCATCTTGGCTCCCTGCAACCTCTACCTCCTGAGTTCAAGTGAGTCTCCTGCTTCATCCTCCTAGCTGGGATTATAGATGCCTGCCACCACGCCCGGCTAATTTTTGCATTTTTATTAGAGACAGGGTTTCACCATGTTGTTGGTCAGGCTGGTCTTGAACTCCTTACCTGAAGTGATCTGCCTCCCTCGGCCTCCCAGAGTGTTGGGATTACAGGCATGAGGCACTGTACCTAGCCTGTTTTGTTTTTTGTTTTTTTTAATAGAAGGTTGTACTGTATTGCCGAGGCTGGTTTTGAACTCATGGTCTCAAATGATCCTCCCACCTCAGCATCCCAAAGTGTTGGGGGTACAGGCATGAGCTACCATGCCTAGCCTTAACCTGAATTATTTCACAGAATGAAGTGATTTGTAAGTAGTTATGGTGACTTGCCATGGGAAATGGGATATTGCACAGAAGATTGGCATTGTATTGCTTTTTTTCCCTAACTTGGTGGTGACATATGAATGTGAAAATAAGTTTTCTTTTCTTTTCTTTTTTTTTTTTTTTTTTTTTTGATATAGAGTCTCGCTCTATTGCTCAGGCTGGAGTGCAGTAGCACAGTTTCGGCTCACTGCAACCTCCGCCTTATGGGTTCAAGTGATTCTCCCGCCTCAGCCTCCCAAGTAGCTGTGACTACAGGCACATGTCACCATGCCCGGCTAATTTTTTTTTGTAATTGTAGTACAGATGGGATTTCCCAGTGTTGGCCAGGCTGGTCTTGAACTCTTGACCTTGTGATCTGCCCGCTTCGGCCTCCCAAAGTTCTGGGATTACCGATGTGAGCCACGACGCCCGATCAAAAATAAATTTTCATATCCTTCTTACTCTCAGGTAATCCAGGCTGTAGTCACTTAAGAGTTGTTTCCCTCTTTATATCTTCTGTCTGAATTAAAATATTCTTAGGTAGGGAATCTTCTAGACCCAGGCCTTTAATATTTTGTGGGTTTTGTTTGTTTGTTCTAATTTTTTTCTTTGAGACAGAATCTCAGTCTGTCACCCAGGCTGGAGTGTGGTAGTGTGATCTCAGCTCACTGCAGCCTCCGCCTCTCAGGTTCAAGTAGCTTCTCCCACCTCAGCCTCCCAAGTAGCTGGGATTACAAATTTTTTTGTACTTTTAGTGAAGATGAGGTTTCACCATGTTGATCAGGCTGGTCTTGAACTCCTGATCTCAAGTGATTCACCTACCTTGGCCTCCCAATATGCTAGGATTATAGGCGTGAGGCAGGCACTGTGCCCAGCCAATACTTTGTGTTTTGAACCTGCATCTTGCAGTCATCTGCATATATATTTTACATATTGGTCTGTGAATATAATCTAGAACTCATATGAAGTTAAGATGTGTATTAGTCTGTTCTCACACTGCTATAAAGAAATGCCTGAGACTGGGTAATTCATAAAGAGGTTTAATTGACTCACAGTTTCGAATGGCTAGGCAGGCGTCAGGAAACTTAAAATTACAGTGGAAGAAGAAGCAGGCACGTCCTACATGGCAGCAAATGAAAGAGTATGTGAAGGAAGTAAAGGGGGAAGAGCCCCTTATAAAACCATCAGCTCTGGTGAGAACTCACTATCACAAGAACAGCATGGGGGAAACCACACCTATGATCCAATCACTTCCCACCAGGTGTCTCCTTTAACATTTGGGTATTGTTGAGACTAGCTTAGTTGTGGAGACTTTTACCCAGGTGGTGCTGAAGGAATTAAGAAATAGACACAGAGTTAGAAAGCAAAAGATGGGTTTAGAGTGGAGCAGCAGGGGTCTCACAGCATTTTTTTTTTTTTTTTTTTTTGAGATGGTGTATTGCTCTGTTGCTCAGGCTGGGGTGCAGTGGCACGATCTCGGCTCATTGCAGCCTCCGCCTCCCGGGTTCTTGCAATTCTCCTGCCTCAGTCTCCTGAGTAGCTGGACTACAGGTGCACACAACCATGCCTGGCTAATTTTTTTGAAAAATATGTTAGTAGAGATGGTGTTTCACTGGGTTGCCCAGACTGGGGGTGGGGGGGGTCTCACAGCATTTTTAGCTCAGATCCCAGAGCAGACTCTGACTCACGTATTTATTCTTTACTTCCAGTGACAAGTTTAACAAGCAGATGCTCTGTGTTCTTTCATTGGTTAAAGGTAAACTAACCAGGCAGCTAGTGTATGTTTACTGTAGGTTAAACTAGAAAGTACTCTTTCAAGAGAACAAAGGAAAGAGTCACATACCGTGTGTTCAAAGAACTAATTCATTTGGTGTGAGACATACTCATGTTGGTTACTTTTTTTTTTTTTTTTTGGTTACTGTTTTATAATGCTTTGAGGGGCAGTTTTTCGCTTTGCGGGGCTGACTAGGCTTTCCTTATTGCCGCTCTTAGCAAACAATATGATTTCTCATACAAGTCAGAATTTGCTCTCAACAGGGTGTTACGATTCAAGGTGAGATTTGGGTGGGTATACAAAGCCAACCATATCAGGATGTACAGTGTATTGGACATTTCTGTTGGAGCATAGTTTTATGGTTCTTTATGAGGTCTCATGTTTTAGAAAGTCTGAAATAGGATTAGCCTTGGAATTGGGATCTGATACACCAAAATCACTTATGATTCAACCAGCTTGAAAATGTATCGCTCTGGGACTCTACATGAAATGAGACATGTCAGTCTTGTCCACAAAAATATTTTGCACTGAAAGTGAAACCCATTAAATGTGTCTGCATATTCCTTGGATGTGGAAACATGTAAATAAGCTTCAGGGAAGGTGATGATGTGTTAGTAACATGTTCCTTTGGGTCATGTCTGTAATCCCAGCACTTTGGGGAGGTTTTGAGGCAGGTGGCTCACTTGAGGTCAGGAGTTTGAGATCAGCCTGGCGAACATAGTCCCTACTCAAAATATAAAAATTACATAGGTGTGGTGGCAGATGCTTGTAATCGCAGCTACTCAGGAGTTAGGAATCTGAGGCAGAATTGCTTGAACTCCGGAGATGGAGGTTGCAGTGAACCAAGATCTCACCACTGCACTCCATCCAGCCTGGGTGACAGAGTGAGACTCTGTCTCCAAAAAGAAAAAAAAAGGAGGCTAGGTGTGGTGGCTCATGCCTGTAATCCCAGCACTTTGGGAGGCCAAGGTGGGTGGATCATGAGGTCAGGAGTTCAAGACCAGCCTAGCCAAGATGGTGAAACCCTGTCTCTACTAAAAATACAAAAATTAGCTGGGCATGGTGGCAGGCGCCTGTAATCCCAGCTACTTGGGAGGCTGAGGCAGATAATTGCTTGAACCCAGGAGACAGAGGTTGCAGTGAGCTGAGATCACACCACTGCACTCCAACCTGGGCAATAGAGTGAGACCTTGTCTCAAAAAAAAAAAAAAATTCTGCATATTATTGCTATTGAGGAAGTGTGAAATACTATTTTGGTGGGGGAAGGTGGTCATTTTCAGACGTTTTAGCTGTTATTTTAATTAACTTACTAACTTACCAGTTAATTGTGTGGCTTATATATTTATTCTTTGGTTTTATGTGGATAATGCTCTAAGATTACTTAAGAAATGAGCTGCCTGGTAACATAAATTGCAGCTCTTAAAAATGAATTGTATACCTTTCCATTATTTCTATTAATTGGCTAAATTTAGAACCATGTAGAGCTTTTCTGTGGAGTTGAAATCCACCATTTTTTCTCTAGTGTCTCTTCAAATTATACTTGATAAATATAGGTTCTTTTTATTTATTTATTTATTTATTTATTTAGAGACAGGGTCTTGCTCTGTTGCTCAGCCTGTAGTACAGTGGTGCCATCATGGCTCACGACAGCTTCAACTTCCTGGGTTCAAGCAAGCCTCCTGCCTCAGTCTCCCACATAGCTGAGACTGCAGGCGCACACACCATGCCTGGCTAATTTTTTAATTTTTCTGCAGAGATAGGGTCTTGCCATGTTGCCCAGGCTGGCCTCAAACTCCTGGCCTAAGAGATCCTCCTGCCTAAGCCTCTCAAAGTGTTGGAATTATGGGCACGAGCCACCGTGCCTGGCCACTAAATATTCTTAATGCTTCACCTTTTTCAGCACTTAGATACATATTTTAGTATGTATCTAAAAGGCCCACTTTGGCCTCCCAAAGTGCTGGGATTACAAGCCACTGTGCCTGGCCCTCTTTTAACTTATTTCTATTCATAAAGAATATTGATTTTATAATTGGAGGAATAAACCAGTTATCTTAACACTTAAAAAAAAAAAAAGGATAAAGGGACTATATGTCAACTCTGAAGTTTTTAAGTACTCCAGTAGTACATCCATCACCTGGATGGTTGAGGCAGTACATTTGAGCTTGAGATTGGGTGAACTTTACACTTGGGTGCTTGTGGGAGAATTTTATGATGCTAGAATTGTTTTGCATGTGTGTGGATTCAGACTAGAGTTTATGTAGGATACTTTGAGGAGAAGCTTAGTAATTCTGTGTACATTTAGCTGTCCATGAAATGTAAAGTTTCCTTTTTTTTTTTTTAAGGTTATACTACCTCCCTGGTAATGTGAAGATCTATTCATGTATTTATAGTAGGGTAGAGCCTCAACACAAGAAATGGCAGATAAAAGGAATGGTTATGTTGAGTAATTCATTTAAATGAAAAATAAGTTAAAATAGAGTAAGATTACATATGAAGAGTGAATATAGTATGTTTACTATCTGATTTGGTATTTGGAAAAGTAGGATCTTTTTGCTACTATAGCAAGAACTTTTAGGGACAGTAGAAAAAAATGTAAAACATTTATTAACCAACAAAAATAATTCATAAAAATAGAATGTGTGGTTAGTCTGACCTTGGATGTATACAAATGGTAAATGTAAAAACAAAAATTGAAAAACAAGTCTACATATTCTGTCATTGATTTAAGACCATGTGCTTTTTCTTTGCTTTTCTTTCCTTCCTGCTGCGGCTTCCTTACATCAGTTTTAGAAGTGAGGGACATGTTTTCTTCTGAAAAATGAGCTATCTTCAAAGAACTTACTAAGATAAAAAAGTTATGAAGGGGGTTATTGGGTAAATTTTTATTTTCCTTTAACTTTTTTTTTTTTTTTTGAGACAGTTTCACTCTTGCCACCCAGGCTGGAGTGCAGTGGTGCTGTCTCCACTCACTGCAAACTCTGCCTCCCGGGTTCAGGTGATTCACTTACCTCACCCTCTTGAGTAGCTGGGATTACAGGCACCCACCACCATACCCAGCTGTTTGAGGGGTGTGTGTGTGTGTGTGTGTGTGTGTGTGTGTGTGTGTTTTTAGTAGAGACAGGGTTTTGCCATGTTGGCCAGGCTGATTTCGAACTCCGGGCCTCAAGTGATTTGGCCTACCAAAGTGTTGGGATTATAAGCGTGATTCACTGCACCCAGCCCTCTTTTAGCTTATTTTTTATTCATAAAGAATATATATTTATTTTATAACTGGAGGAATAAACCATTTATCTTAACAGTTTTTAGAAATGGATAAAGGGGTTGTATGTCAACTCTGAAGCTTATAAATACTCCAATAAATCTGTTTTCTGGGGGTCTTAATTGGTCTTCAATTAGGTAGTAATTTCTTTTTTTCCTGGGCTTTGTGACTTTTTCTTTGGATAGGCTCTCTGTGTTGCAGCCAATTTTTTTTTCTTTTTTTGCCCCACTCCTCAGCTGTAGTTTTCATTAAATAACTTCACTGTACTTTATTAGTTAGTTAACAGAACTTCTTTTTAAATCTAGTAGTATATAATTCTGCTTCTGTGACATAGTATAAATATATGCTCCTTTGAACTCTGGGAGAAGGAAAGCTGGTGTGTATTAGCTTGCCTTAAGTGGCTAGAGACAGTGTTTTGGTGTGACCTATGTAAAATTTGAAGAAGGTAATATTATATGGTTTACCAGAGTAAAAACTTAATTTTAGTGCAAAGTGGCTCTAGGGTTGACAAGGAAGAATATTGTATTTTTCCATAGGTCTCAAGGTTTTTTGAGACAATTTGAGTGTCAAATAAGGTACCTGGGATCATTAGGAGGCTTAATCATCATTTTAGGGTTTGTGTGTATTAAAGGACCCTATTGACTGGCTAGCTGTGGAGATAAAACATGAACCTTTAATGAGCAGGATGTAATGGATTAGATCCTGTGATGTAAACAGAATGCAGTGGAATTTAATTAAGTCAATTGCTCAGTACAAACAGATACAAAAAAAGAAAGAAATCAATATAGAAAGACTTTATGGAAGAAGTAGAGATTGAACTAGGCTTTAAAGATTAGTATACAAAATTCATTTCGGTTATCATTTTTTTTTTCAAGCCACTCTCATCCTTTTAATCAGTAATCCACTCCTGAGGTTAGTTACCCCTCGTTAACAGCATTAATCCCCTCATGAGGGTGGAACTCTCATCGGTCATCATATTTCAAATGTATATATTTTTCTTTTATCAGATTTGCTCTTTTATGAAACATTTTACTATGGAAAATTTCATATGTATTCAAAAGCAATGAGTGGTATAATGAATGTGCATATACAATTATCAGCTCATGGTTAATCTTGCTTCATCTGTATTCCTACTACCTCCCTTATTGGTTTGTTTGTTTTTATAGAGACATGGTTTCACCATGTTGCCCAGGCTATTCTCAAACTCCTGAGCTTAAGCAGTCCGCCTGTCTTGGCCTCTCAAAGTGCTGGGATTACAGGCATGAGACACCATGCCCGGCCCCTTTTGATTATTTTGAAGCAAATCCTTTATGTGTTATTTCGTCCATAAATATTTTAGTATATATATAAAAAAATAAAGACTTGGCTGGGTGTAGTGACTCATGCCTATAATCCTAGCACTTTAGAAGGCCAAAGTGGGATGATCACTTGAGGCCAGGCGTTTAAGACCAGCCTGAGCAACAAAGTGAGATTCCATCTCTACAGGCACTTTAAAAATTAGACCAGGCTTGGTGGCTCACATCTGTAATCCCAGCACTTTCGGAGGCAGAGGTTGAAGGATCATTTGAGGTTAGGAGTTTGAGACCAGCCTGACCAACATGGTGAAACCCCACTTCTACTTAAAATAATGAAAACTAGCTGGCGTGGTGGCGAACACATGTAATTTCAGCTACTTGGGAGACTGAGGCAGGAGAATCACTTGAACCTAGGAGGTGGAGCGAGACTCTATCTCAGAAAAAAAAAAAATTAACTGGATGTGGTGGCATGCATCTGTAGTCCCTAGCTACGTGGGAGGCTAAGCTGGAAGAATTGTTTGAGGCCAGGAGTTTAAGGCTGCAGTGAGCCATGATTTTACAACTGCATTCTAGTCTGGGTAACAGAGTGAGACCCTTGTCTCTAAGAAAGAAAACAAAAAAACACACATAAAAATAAGGACTTTAAAAAACCAATTGTGTCTGCATGTAGGCAAGCATGAAAGAAAAAAAGAGTTAAAAAAAATTGTACATCTATAATAATCCTTAATATCAAATATATAGTGTTCATATTTCACTGATTGTATCATGATTTTTTAGTAGCTTGTATGTTTAAAGTAGGATCTAAATAAAGTCTGTGGTAGTTGGTCAGTATATGTTTAATGCCTCTTAATTAATTTTATTTTTTTCCTGAGATGGAGTCTTGCTCTGTTGCCCAGGTTGGAGTACAGTGGCAAGATCTTGGCTCACTGCAGCCTCCACCTCCCAGGGTCAAGTGATTCTCTGCCTCAGCTTACCAAATAGCTGGTATTACAGGTACATGCCACCACACCCAGCTAATTTTTGTATTTTTACGAGAGATGGGGTTTCACCATGTTGGCCAGGCTGGTCTTGAACTCCTGACCTTGTGATTCACCAACCTTGGCCTCCCAAAGTGCTGGGATTACAGGCCACTGTGCTCAGCCTAACATCTCTTTATCTAAAAGATTTTCCCTCACTTTTTTTTCTTTGTAGTTTATATATTAGAGAAACTGGGTCATCTGTCCAGTAGAGTTTCCCACAGTTGGCTGGATTAGTTGATTGACATCATTGTGGTGTCATTTAACATGTTCTCGGTCTCCCATATTTTCTTCAAATTGGTAGTTATATCTAGATGATCAGGTTCAGATTCAATATTTTTGGTTAGCATACTTTATGTGGTGGTGTATACTTCCATCAGGAGGCATGTGATGTCTATTAATCTCTCTTTTATGATGTCAGCAGCTATTGATAATCATTGTCTAGATCCCTTCATTGAACTTCATTATTGATTATAAATGGTGATACTCAAATTCTGTCATTTCTTAATTTTTTTAGGTGTAATACTTTTTATAAAGAGATACTCTCCTCGTCGTTTATTTGGTTACTCTGAGGTACAATTTGTATAGGACAGACAAGACAGATGCTTAAGTCTTTCTTTTAATTAACAGTTAAGACCATTTTCAAAATAATGAGTTTGTTCACTAACATCTTCTAAAATTGACTGATGAGTTTTTAAAAAATAGTCATTATGGGCTCTTCAATTTGAGCATATTTAATGTGTTTAATCCAATTTCAGTTTTTTTTTCCTTTTTTTTGAGACGGAGTTTTGCTCTTGTTTCCCAGGCTGAAGTGCAGTGGTGTGATTTTGGCTCACTGCAACCTCTGCCTCCTGGGTTCAAGCAATTCTCCTGCCTCAGCCTCCCGAGTAGCTGGGATTACAGGTGCCACCACGCCTGGCTAATTTTGTACTTATAGTAGAGACGAGGTTTCACCGTGTTGGTTTTGAACTGGTGACCTCAGGTGATGTCTCCGCTTTGGCCTCCCAAAGTGCCAGATTACAGGTGTGAGCCACCATGCCTGGCCAATTTCAGTTTTATTCTTATTAATGTCTCATTGTCTCATCTTTGGTAAATGGGAACCTCTTCAAGTTGGCTCCTATGTCCTTTGGATATGATACTGTTAGTCTTTGATGGCTTCCTTGCTTTCTGATCTGACAAGATGATCAAAGATCATCTTTCACATTTTCATTTCTGAACATGGATCAGACATTGCTTCCCAAATCCTGGTTTCTTTTATGGGAAGTGGTGTTTAGAGACCACATTCTGGGTGTTTTTGTTTGTTTTTAAAGAAAATGTAGTGTAAGTTCAAGTCAGTATTTCTAATTCAACATTTGGACTGTAGGTTGGTTGGTCTTTTTTGTTTGTTTGTTTTTTGTTTTCTTTTAATTCCTTGTGAAGGTCTTTTTTTGAGACAGGGTCTTACTCTGTCACCCAGGCTGTAGTGCAGTGATGTGGTCATAGCTCACTGCACCCTTGATCTCCCAGGCTTAAGCCATCTTCCCGCCTCAGCATCCCCAGTAGCTGGGACTACAGCCCATACCGTCATGCCCAGTTAATTTTTGTTATTTTTAGTAGAGACAAGGTCTCACTATGTTGCCCAGGCTGGTCTCGAACTCCTGATCTCAAGTGGTCCTCTAGTCTTGGCCTCCTAAAGTGCTGAGATTAGGCATGAGCCACTGCACCCGGACAGTAGGTTTTCCTTTAACCTCTTCAGTCATATAGAAATTTGTATTTTTCAAATTACAAGATTAATATATACTCATTGTAAGAAATTTAAATGATTTTAAAGTATAAAAGCAAGCCTAGGCAACGTAGTGAGACCTGCATCTCTACAAAAAAATTTTTAAAATTACCTGAGTGTGGTGTGGCACATGCTTGTAGTCTTAGCTGCTTGGGAGGCTGAGGTGGGAAGATTGCTTGAGCCCAGGAGGTTGAGGTTACAGTGAGCTAGGATCATGTCACTGTACTCTAACTGGGCCAATAGAGTGAGACCCTGTCTCAGAAAGAAAGAAAGAAAGAAAGAGAGAGAGAGAGAGGGAGAGAGGGAGAGGGCAAGGGAGAGGGAAGGAAGGAAGGAAGGAAGAAAATAATGTAAAAGATGAAAAATTCTATGTAAAAGATGAAAAATTCTGACCATACCCCGGAATTGCTAGTTAACCTACTTAACAGTCGAGAGGCTTCATAATGGGTGGGTATATTTGACTCACATTAATTATAGATATCTTTTTTTTTTTTTAGTTTTTAGTTTCACATTTTATAAATACAGATGAGGTTTCACTATGTTTTTCAAGTTGGTATTGAATTCCTGGGTTCAAGTGATCCTCTGCCTCAGCCTCAAAGTACGGGGATTATAGGCGTGTACCAGCATGCCTGGCCTAGATACCTTGTTTAGGTAGCACTGAACCTATAGATAAAAATTAGGAATGGACTTTTTTTTTTAAGTATATGTGCTGCCAAAGTAAGCACATGGGATGGATATTTTTTGAGACTAGAGAAAAAAATATGAGAAATTATTCCTTATGTAAAATGAGAATTCTTATACATTTTTGGATTTACTTTTTGAATTGGTATTAAATTTCTATGGTTCAGAGTTTTAAGGATAGAAAAAAGTATGAAATGGAGTTTCCATCCTGCTCTTTTTGTTGAGACAGAGTCACACTCTGTCACCCAGGCTGGAATATAGTGGCATCATCTCTGCCCACTGCAACTTGCACTTCCGGGGCTCAGGTGATCCTCCCTCCTCCCACATCAGCCTCACAATTTGAGCTGGGACTACAGGTGTGAGCCACCACATTTGGCTAATTTTTGGTATTAGAAGAGATGGACTTTTGCAATGTTGCCCAGGCTGGTCTCAAATTCCTAAGCTCAAGCAATCCACCCACCCTGTCTCCCAAAGTGCTGGAGTAACAGGCGTGAGCCACAACACTGGGCCCCATCTTGCTCTTTTTTTTTTTTTGAGACGGAGTTTCGCTCTTGTCATGCAGGCTGCAGTGCAATGGCTGATCTCTGCTCACTGCAACCTCTGCCTCCCAGGTTGAGGCCATTCTCCTGTCCCAGCCTCCTGAGTAGCTGGGATTATAGGCACCCACCACCACACCCCGCTGATTGTTTTGTATTTTTAGTAGAAATAAGATTTTACCATGTTGGTCAGGCTGGTCTCGAACTCCTGACCTCAGGTGATTCACCCGCCTTGGCCTCCTAAAGTGCTGGGATTACAGGTGTGAGCCATCGTTCCTGGCCCCATCTTGGTCTTATATCCCCAAACCAGTCAGTTTGTATGCCTTTTCAGAGGCAACTATTATTACCAGTTTTTGTACATCATAAGCATTGATAAGCATAAAAAAAGGCAAATACGTATATGTGTATTTCCTCCATTTTAAAAAATGGTTTTAACCATTTTAAAAAATGGTTCTGCATCTTTTTTTCACTTAGCATTGCAGCTTTTAAGTATTATACATAAAGAATTTCCTTATTTCTGGCTGGCTGCGTTGGCTTATACCTGTAGTCAATCCCAGCATTTTGGGAGGCTGAGGCAGATGGATCACTTGAGGCCAGGAGTTTTTTGTTTTGGGGAGATGGACTCTTGCTCTGTCTCCCCTGCTGGAGGGCAGTGCTGTGATCTTGACTAACTGCAACTTCCACCTCCAGAGTTGAAGTGATTGTCCTGCTTCAGCCTCCTGACTAGCTGAGGTTACAGGTGCCTGTCGCCATGCCCGGCTAATTTTTGTATTTTTGTGTTTTCACCATGTTGGCCATGCTGGGAGGCCAGGAGTTTTCAGCCTGGCCAACATGGTGAAACCCAATCTCTACTAAAAATACAAAAATTACCTGGGCTTTGTGGTGCATGCCTGTAATCCCAGCTGTTTGGAAGGCTGAGGCATGAGAATTGCTTGAACCTGGGAGGTAGAGATTGCCATGAGCTGAGATGGCAGCACTGCACTCCAGCCTGGGTGATAGACTGAGACTCTTGTCTCCAAAAAAATTTCCTTATTTTTGTTTCTGCATGCAGAGTATTGCGGGATATGTATACATTTCTTTTCCTTATTTTTTTTTTTTTTTTGAGGTGGAGTCTTGCTCTGTTGCCCAGGCTGGAGGGCAGTGGTGGAATCTCGGCTCATTGCACCTCTGCCTCTTGGGTTCAGGAGCTTCTCCTGCCTCAGTGTCCTGAATAGTTGGGATTACAGTTGCCTGTCACCATGCCAGGCTAATTTTTATGTTTTTAGTATCAACAGAATTTCACCATGTTGGCCAGCTCATCCTGAACTCGTGACCTCAGATGGTCCACCTCCTTCAGCCTCCCAAAGTGCTGGGATTACAGGCATAAGCCACTGTGCCAGACCCCTATATGTAGTGGTTTTTTGTTTGTTTGTTTGTTTTTTGTTTTTTTGTTTTTTTTAGGCAGAGTCTCACTCCGTTGCCTAGGCTGGAGTGCTTTGGTGCGATCTTGGCTCACTGCAACCTCCATCTCCCAGGTTCAAGTGATTCTTGAGTCTCAGCCTCCAAGTAGCTGGGACGACAGGCATGTGCCACCATGCCTGGCTAATTTTTGTATTTTTAGTAGAGACAGAGTTTCACCATGTTGGTCAGGCTGGTCTCGAACTCCTGACTTTAGATGATTCACCAGCCTCAGCCTCCTAAAGCACTGGGATAACAGGTGTGAGCCACCGCATCTGGCTTTTGCATGTACTTTTTTTTTTTTGAGACAGAGTCTCGCTTTGTCGCCCAGGCTATAGTGCAGTGTCTTGATCTTGGCTCACTGCAACCTCCACCTCCCGGGTCCAAGTGATTCTCCTGCCTCAGCCTCCTGAATAACTGGGACTACAGTTGCCTGCCACCGTGCCTGGCCCTGCATGCACTTTTTATCACTGTCTAAATAAGGGACATTTTTTACTTTTCCCTGTCTTTTGTAGTTACTAACAGTCCTGTGTTAATAAGTTGTATATAGTCATTTTCTATATTTGGGATAATGTCTATTAAGATAAGTTTCTGAAGGTTGTATATATATATTTTTTTATTTTTTTATTTTAAAGATGGGGTTTCACCATGATGGCCAGGCTGGTCTTGAACTCCTGACCTCAGGTGATCCACCCACCTCGGCCTCCCAAAGTGCTAGGATTACAGGCGTGAGCCACCGTGCCCGGCCTTGAAGGTTGTATATTTAAGTAATTTTAAAGATATTATAAAATTGCCTTCCAAAGATGTATGCAGTTACATTCTCACCAGCAGTTCTTTCAAGTTTTGAGAGGGGATTTGGATATGGTAGATGTAGACACAATAATCAGTTTCAGATATTAGCTTCATCCATGTTTATTTACAGTGGTGCACTTGGTATTGAATGCATTTAAATTCGTTCATTCAATACACCATTAATTAAGTGCCTATGAAGGAATGTAGTCTTTTCTCTCTATTGCAAGCAAATAATTATAGCAGATTAACATTAACTAAAGGCTTTATGGAGGAGCAGAGGCTTTAAGGACAGGTGGGACAGGAAAAATTATAAATTAGCAACTCTCAAACTTTTTTTTTTTTGAGACGGAGTTTCACTCTGATTGCCCAGGCTGGAGTGCAGTGGCGCGATATCGGCTCAGTGCAGCCTCCGCCTCCCAGGTTCAAGCCATTCTGCCTCAGCCTCCTGAGTAGCTGGGATTACAGGCATGTGCCACCATGCCCGGCTAATTTTTTGCATTTTTTTTAGTAGCGACAGGGTTTCACCACGTTGGCCAGGCTGGTCTTGAACTCGTGACCTCAAGTGATCAACCCACCTTGGCCTCCCAAAGTGCTGGGATTACAGGTGTGAGCCACTGTGCCTGGTCTTCTCAAACTTTTTGATGTCTGATCTCATTACTCTCCTAAAAAACTATTATGGCTGGGCGTGGTGGCTTATGCCTGTAATCTCAGCACTTTGGGAGGCAGAGGGGGGCAGAACACGAGGTCAAGAGATTGAGCCCATCCTGGCCAATATGGTGAAACCCCGTCTCTACTAAAAAATACAAAAATTAGGTGGGTGTGGTGGTGCACACTTGTAGTCCCAGCTACTTGGGAGGTGGAGGTTACAGTGAGCCAAGACCGTGCTACTGCACTCCAGCCTGGCGCCTGGCGACAGAGCAAGGCTCTGTCTCAAAAAAAAAAACTCTTATGGACCCCAACTTTATGTGAGTTATATTTATCAATATTCTATTATAAGTGTAAGGAAATTATTAATTCATTAAGCATAACAATAATCAACTTTTAACATATTAACATATAATACATGTTTTAATGAAAAAATTTCATTTTCTAAATGACTTAGAAGGCAAACGGACATTGTTTTACATTTTGCAAATCTCTATAATGTCTGACTTCATAGAAGACAGCTATATCAGTATCTGCACTCAGTCTGTTCTGCTACATCATTTTGATAGAAGTGTATGAAGAAAATCCAGCCTCAGAAATATACATTTGGAAAAGGAAGGAGTATTTTAATTATGGTCATTCTTCTCTGATAGTATACCCAAATTTTGCCAAGTGATAGTTTCTTTTTTTTTTTTTTTTTTTGAGATGGAGTGTCTGTTGCTCAGGCTGGAGTGTAGTGGTGCAATCTCAGATCACTGCAACCCCCACTTCCTGGGTTCAAGCCATTCTCTGACCTCACCCTCCTAAGTAGCTGAGATTATAGGCACATGCCACCACACCTAATTTTCTGTATTTTTAATAGAGGCGAGGCTGGGCACAGTGATTTACGTCTGTAATCCCAGCACTTTGGGAGGCTGAGGTGGGCTGATCACTTGAGGTCAGAAGTTCAAGACCAGTAGCCTGGCCAACATGGTGAAACCCTGTCTCCACTAAAAATACAAAAATTAGCCAGACGTGGTAGTACACACCGGTAATCGCAGCTACTTGGGAGGCTGAGGCAGGAGAATCACTTGAACCTGGGAAGCAGAGGTTGCAGTGAGCCGAGGTCGTGCCATTGCACTCTGCAGGCCAGCCTGGGTGACAGAGTGAGACTCTGTCTCAAAAAGGAAAAAAAAAAAAAGATGAAATTTCACCGTGTTGGCCAGGCTGGTCTGGCACTCCTGACCTCAAGTGATCCACCCGCCTTGGCCTCCTAAAGTGCTGAGATTATAGGTGGTGAGCCACCATCCTCGGCCCATAAGTGGTAGTTTCTTTTCTCTCTTTTTTTTTTTTCTGAGATGGAGTCTTGCCCTGTTGCCCAGGCTGGAGTGCGGTGGCATGATCTCCGTTTACTGCAACCTCCGCTTCCTGGGTTTAAGCAATTCTCTGCCTCATCTTCCTGAGTAGCTGGGATTACAGGCGTGAGACACCATGCCTGGCTAATTTTTTTTATCTTTAGTAGAGACAGGGTTTCACCATGTTGGCCAGGCTGGTCTCGAACTCCTGATCTCAAGATCTGCCCGCCTTAGCCTCCCAAAGTGCTGGGAGTACAGGCGTGAGCCACCATGCCCTTCCAAGTGGTAGTTTCTTAAAGGTTATGTGCGGTGTGGAATCTGAAATCATATTAACTTTTGTACTTGGTGACATTAAAATTCATTTGTCATGTATATTGAATGAATCTTTTTACTGTGTGATTTTGAAACATCACAAATTGGTCAGCTGGAAAATACTGGCTCACTGAGTTAGGCAGACCTTGAAAATATTTGAAACATTTCATTCAATATTTAAAAAATAACATTCATTAATTAATATCACCACCATCAGAATAGTCTTTAAGTATTGAAAAACTGTCAGCCTCATCATAGTGATTACATGTTTTTCGAAATACTGATTTTCACTTGAGAGCTCAATTTTTATCATTGGTAATAAACCTGTATTGTTCAAGGGCCAACTGCATTCTTTGTGTATGATTTAAGTGGGTTGGCAATTTGAGCAAGGCTCATCTGTCACAGCTTGCCTCTATTCCACATGGTTTTGGCTGGGCTCACTCATTTGTTTGGTCAGTTGGCACGTTAGCTAGGGGCTGGTTGGACCTGGATAGCCTCATTCACACGTCTAGCATTGGGCTAGAGCCGTCATCTAGGTTGGTATGGCCTCCTGCAGGCTGGCTTGGCTTCTTTGCATGATGGTTAGGTTCCAAGAGGTTTTGAGTGGAAACTGAAAGGCTTCTTGAGGCCTGGGCTGTTAGGTTGTAGTGTCATTCATGCAGCATTCTAATGGTTAAAGCAAGTCACAAGGCCGGCTGAGATTCAAGGGGTAGGGAAATGAACTGCACTTTTTTTTTTTTTGAGATGAACTGCACTTCTTATTTATTATTACTATTTTTTGAGATGGAGTTTTGCTCTTGTTACCCAGGCTGGAGTGCAATGGCACCATCTCAGCTCACCACAACCTCTGCCTCCTGGGTTCAAGTGATTCTCTTGCCTCAGCCTCCCGAGTAGCTGGGATTACAGGAGTGTGCCACCATACCCAGCTAATTTTGTATTTTTAGTTGAGATGGGTTGCTTTATGTTGGTCAGACTGGTCTCGAACTTCTGATGTAAGGTGATCCACTCGTCTCGGCCTCCCAAAGTGCTGGCATTACAGGCGTGAGCCACTGCGCCCAGCCAGATGGAACTGCACTTCTTGATGGGAATTACTACACATAACTGTGGCCCATGTTAAAAGTTGGCATAGTTCGTTATTGTTCCACTTTTTTCCCCTTCCCTTTCTTTTTTATTCTTTTTAAATGAAATGGATGTTTTTGTTTTTATTCTCCTGACCTTTCTTTTTGAAGTTCCTGTTAGAACAAAGCTTACTTACTTAAATATTTCTGTGATTATTTGGTGTGACCAGGGACTGATATTTTCAGGTCCCAGCTTAGCGACTATTTTTCAGATTATCGTAATAATACTAAACATCTGTTAATGCTGAAAAAAAAAAGTGTTTCTTCCCCAGGTGATTTTGATCTCTTTAAAAAATTGGTAATTGCTGAGGGTTAACACTCTGGTCCTTTTATGGGCTCTGTTTCCAGCACTTTAGGGCTTGTTAGTCATTTAGAGTTACTAATATTGACCTGAATTTTTCTTTTTCTTTAGCTGGTTGCTTCATGAAGTCAGAGGGAAAGGCTCCGTCTCAGGAGCAGAAGAATGTGTCTGGATAGTAGTTGTCTTGAGTAGACAGTGTTTTTATATGTGAAATAAGCAATAATCTTTGGCAAGCCAGTGACTTGTCAGCCCGTCAAGATGAATCAGCAGAAGTCCTAGGTGAGGTGAGAATGTCAGCACAGTGAAACCCTTGCTGTGAGTTTATTAGGCATCTTCTCATTAAGGTAGCTGTCATAGCTCCTATTTTAGAGAAAAGTAGGAATCATTGTTCCAGATTCAGCTGACCTTAAAAACTATTTCGGAGGGGGAAGGTCACTTTTATTACACCATTGGAAATGACATGTGGCTGTTCTTCAGATTACAGCCATTTTGATGTGCCCAGGTGTTAACAGTTGTTAGGATCGTTAAAACTTGTCTTCAGGTGAATAAAGGCTATTCTTCTCCAAGTTTTTATTAATTGTCTTGGGTCCTAGACAAGTGGACTTGTTAACTGTAGTTTCTGATTTATCTATTGCTCAAACCTATGATAATTTGATAGGCATAGGAACTCAGAGGTGGCATTTTATTGCAAAAGATGGATGTTGGCTGCTAAATACAGCTGATTAGAAGGCCTAGGACAAAGTGTTTTTCTGGTGACAGGGTCATTATTAAACCTTTATTTTATTTTATCATTATTTTTTGGGATGGAGTCTTGCTCTGTCACCTAGGCTGGAATGCAGTTGTGTGATCTCATGTCACTTCAACCTCCGCCTCTCTGGTTCAAGCAATTCTTCTGCCTTAGCCTCCGAGAAGCTGGGACTACAGGTGCGCGTCACCGTGCCAGCTAATTTTTGTATTTTTGGTAGAGATGGGGTTTCCCCATGCCAGCCAGGCTGGTCTCGAACTCCTAACCTTGTGGTCTGCCTGCCTCAGCCTCCCAAAGTGCTGGGATTACAGGTGTGTGCCACTGCACCTGGCCTAAAGGTTTATAGAATGCTCCAGTAGTCGAATGGCTGAGTTCAGCTTCTTTCCACTCTTGTGAAATTATCTTTAAGACACTTGGAATCCTTCACAGAAGTCTTAGCAGTGTTTCTCTTATAGGTGTTTGCTACTTGGGTCAATTTAGCCTAAATTCTTCTAAGCTGTGAGGGACTCATCAATGCTGTGCTGGTAGCCAGATCTTTGACAATTGCTGCTGCCTCAGAAGATTGGATTTGGGCTCCCACAGAGCCAGAGAACAGTTAACTGCCAGATACGACTGCCATCTTATTTTCTGAGAGTAAATTTTACCTTCAGAGAAAGGAAGAGATGGCTGGGCACAGTGGCTTATGCCTGTAATCCCAACACTTTGGGAGGCTGAGGTGGGTGGATCACCTGAGGTCAGGAGTTTGAGACCAGCCTATCATGGTGAAACTCTGTCTTTACTAAAAATACAAAAATTAGCTGGGCATGGTGGTGAGCCCCTGTAATCCCAGCTACTTGAGACGTTGAAGCAGGAGAATGGCTTGAACCCAGGAGGAGGAGGTTGCAGTGAGCTGAGATCACGGCACTGCACTCCAGCCTGAGCGACAGTGTGACTCCCACCTCAAAAAAAAAAGAGATTTCTGAGAATACAAAGCTATTTGTTAGAGTGAAGAAAAGAACAAGGTTTTGACAGTTTGGTCATGTTATTGGCCGTACCAAAAAGCTTTAAACACCTTAAGAAACCCAAATTTACTTCAGAAAAAGTAACTTCTTAGCTTTGTGTGAATGTACCAACCAATTAGAAAAACTGTTTCAGTGCTTATTTATTATGTGTCAGACACTATCTAGCATTGTAGGCACAGATATGAACAAGATAATAAAAGATTTCTTTTTTTTTTCGGTGGAGTCTTGCTCTTTTTTTTTTTTATTTTTTAGAAAGAAAGAAAGAGAAAAGAAGAAAGAGTGAAAGAAAGAAAAAAAAAGAATGTAAGAGAGAAAGAAAGAGGAAGAGAAAGAGGGAGAGAGTTAATTAAGCTTTCTAAATTAAAAAGAAAAATGTCTTTCAGCTTGAATAAATTAATAGATA
>CAUYLG010033949.1:0-18995 GCA_963573385.1 Cacajao melanocephalus
CCATGCTGAAGTTTGCTGCTGCCACTGGAGCCACCCAACTGCTGCCCCTTCACTCCTGGAACCTTCACTAACCAGATCCAGGCAGCCTTCCGGGAGCCCCGGCTTCTTGTGGTTACTGACCCCAGGGCTGACCACCAGCCTCTCATGGAGGCGTCTTATGTTAACCTATCTACCGCTGTGTGTAACACAGATTCTCCTCTGTGCTATGTGGACATTGCCATCCCATGCAACAAGGGAGCGCACTCAGCGGGTTTGATGTGGTGGATGCTGGCTCGGGAAGTTCTGAGCATGCGTGGCACCATCTCCCGTGAACACCCCTGGAAGGTCATGCCTGATCTCTGCTTCTACAGAGATCCTGAAGAGATTGGAAAAAAAGAGCAGGCTGCTGTTGACAAGACTTTGTCCAAGGAGGAATTTCAGGGTGAATGAACTGCTCCAGCTCCTGAGTTCACTGCTACTCAGCCTGAGGTTGCAGACTGGTCTGAAGGCGTGCAGATGCCCTCTGTGCCTATTCAGCAGTTCCCTACCGAAGACTGGAGCGTCAGCCTGCTACGGAAGACTGGTCTGCAGCTCCCACTGCTCAGGCCGCTGAATGGGTACGAGCAACCACTGAATGGTACGCTGTTCTTGCATGGGCTCTTAAACAACATGGAAACAAGGTTGATGGGAAATAAACATCAGTTTTTTAAAAATAACGTGTTTTACATTTAAAAAGTACCAGCCTGGTATTTTTTAATCTATAGGAATCTCTAGGTTCTGTATCCATCTTTTATCCACCTTTACCAACAGAAGCTACATAATTTATGATCCTGTTCAAAAACTATTAATATTTTCAAGACAGTGACAGCAGAGCATTAAACTTAGTACGGGCCTTCTAAGCATGGAGCCCTGTACCACTGCTCTGTCATACGCCCATGAAGCCAGCCTTGTTTTTCACAATTTATTAAAGAAGCTGGACAATTTGTCGACAGTATTTCACTCAGTTTTTTATTTGTTTGAGAAAGGGTCTCACTTTGTTGCCCAGGCTGGAGTCACCCAGGTGAGATCTCGGCTCAGTACAACCTCTGCCTCCTAGGTTCAGGTGATTCTCCTTGCTCAGCCTCTTGAGTAGCTGGGATTATAGACATTCACCACCACACCTGGCTTTTTTTTTTTTTTTTTTTTTTTTTGTATTTTTAGTAGAGACAGGGTTTCACTATGTTGACCTCGGTTGGTCTTGAACTACTGGCCTCATGTGATCTGCCTGCCTTGGCCTCCCAAAGTGATGGGATTACAAACATGAGCCACCTTGCCTGGCCAAAGTTTCACTGTTTTAATTTTGCTGACTGCATTCCCCTGGTGTAGGTTGAAATTTTCCTCTGTCCTTTGAATTTCCTGCAAATTGGTAATTTCATCTAGAGTTTTAATCATATTAAGATGTAATTTGAGGGGAAGATTACTTAAGGAGTGGTGGCCTGTTTTTTATTAAGTGGCATATAACATCAAATTGTCTTTTGTTGTTTTTCCATTATTAGTAGCCGTTGATACCCCTTGCTTAGATTCTTTTTCATTAGAGGTTCTAGAATGGTAATATGCAAATTATATCATTGCCGGGCACGGTGGCTCAGGTATATAATCCCAGCACTTTGGGAGGCTGAGGTGGGTGGATCACCTAAGGTCAGGATCACCTAGCCTGGCCAACATGGTGAAATCCCATCTCTACTAAAAATACAAAAATTAGCTTGGTGTGGTGGCGGGCACTTGTAATCCCAGCTACTTGGGTGGCTGAGGCACAAGAATCGCTCGAACCCAGAAGGTGGAGGTTGCAGTAAGCCAAGATTGCGTGACTGCACTCCAGCCTGGTTGACAGAGCAAGACTCCATCTGGTGGGAAAAAAAAAATTACATCATTGTTTTCTTCATATATTTGTTGGAATACTTATTTAATAAGAAACTTCCTAATTTTCGATCTGGGTACTCAGTGGTAGAGTTATTAGGAAAGGCAAGATAAATACACACGTTTTTCTCTTTATTTAAGTTATTGAAATGAAGAGATTATTTTCTTGTTTTCACCAAGGGTGAACAATTCTTTTTGCAACAAACATTATGTATGAGCTCATGGTTTTAAACATATCTGATGTGTTTTAGTCTAATGCAATTATTTTCTTTATTTCTTGCTCAAACTACCTCATCTTTATTTAGTGGGAGACTCTTCAATGGCCTTCAAGTAATTTTTTTTTTTATGGAGTCTCACTCTGTCACCCCGGCTGGAGTGCAGTGGTACAATCTCAGCTCATTGCAACCTCTGCCTCTCGGATTCAAGCCTCCTGAGAGGCTGTGGTGTGCCACTATACTCCGCTAATTTTTGTCATTTATGTAGAGACAGAATTTTGACATGTTTCCCAGCTTGGTCCTGAACACCTGGGTTCTAGTGATCCTCCTGTCTTGACCTCCAAAGTGCTGGGATTACAGGCATGCACCATTGCGCCTGGCTATAGTTATTTTGTTTGGTTTTGTTTGTTTGTTTTAGATGATGTCTTGCTCTGTTGCCCAGGCTAGAGTGCAGTGGTGTGATCACTACTCACTGCAGTCTCAACCTCCTGGGCTCACGCAATCTTCCCATGTCAGCTAGGACTACAGGTATGCACCACCATATCGGGCTAACTTTTAAAATTTTTGATAAAGACGGTCTCGCCATGTTGCCCAGGCTGGTCTCAAACTCCTAGGCTCAGGTGATCCTCCTGCCTTGGCGTCCCAAAGTGCTGGGATTACAGGTATGAGCCACCTTGCTCAGCTGTTCATTTATTTTCTATAGGTAACTTATCTGGTTTTTAAATTTTCTTTTTCCTTTTAAAAAATACTAACTTTGTATGAGATTTGATGTGGATCCTCTTCATTTATTTGTTTGTTTATGTATGTACTTATTTATTTTGGGGATGAAGTTTGCCTCTTGTTGCCCAGGCTGGAGTGCAATGGTGCGATTTTGACTCACTGCAACGTCTGCCTCCTGATTTCAAGAGATTCTCCTGCCTATTCTTTAGCCTCCTGAGTCGCTGGGATTACAGGCGCATGTCAGCACACCCAGCTAATTTTGCATTTTTAGTAAAGATGGGGTTTCACCATGTTGGTCAGGCTGGTCTTGAACTCCTGACCTCGAGATCCACCTGTCACGGCCCCCCAAAGTGCTGGGATTACAGGCATGAGCCACTGCACCCAGCCTGTTATTTATTTTGACTTTAAATTGGCTTCCCAAACTTTAAGAAGGAAGGTGTAATTTGATATTCCCTTTCTAATTTCGCAGCTCTATAGTGCCACCTTCTGTTGTTTTTATGAGAAGTTTAATTGTAGGACATCCTACTTTCTGAGATGTGACCGCATCTCTGTTGGTGCCTCTGTTTTACTAGAGCCCTCATCTTTCCTTTGTGCCCTTTGTTCAAGAACTGCTTAAATCCTCAACACTCTTGGGAAGAGATTTAGCTGGTTAGTTTTGAGAGCTTATGGGGAGATCTCTCCCAGCCTATTCATATCTTACTGAGGATGCCTTGTGCCAAAACCCGTGGGGTTTCCGATATTATTTTCTTTCTTTTTTTGAGATGAAGTCTCACTCTTGTCACCCAAGCTGGAGTGCAATGGCACGATCTCGGCTCACTGCAACCTCCGCCTCCCAGGTTCAAGTGATTCTCCTGCCTCAGCCTCCCAAGTAGCTGGAATTACAGGGACCTGCCACCATGCCTGGCTAATTTTTCGTAAAGACAGGGTTTCACCATGTTGGCCAGGCTGGTCTCGAACTCCTGACCTCAGGCAATCTGCCCGCCTCTGCCTCCCAAAGTGCTGAGATTACAGGCGTGAGCCACCGTGCCCAGCGATATTATTTTCAAATTGGCCATCTGAGTGTCCCATTGAGTGCCTATTGGTTGTTTTGGAAGGTTTTTTTTGTTTTTGTTTTTTTGAGAAAGTTTTGTTCCTGTCACCCAGGCTGGAGTGCAATGGTGCAATCTTAGCTCACTGCAACCTTTGCTTCCTGGGTTCAAGCAATTCTCTTGCCTCAGCCTCCCAAGTAGCTGAGGTTACAGGTGCCTGCCACTACATCTGGCTAATTTTTGTGTTTTTAGTAGAGACGGAGTTTTACCATGTTGGCCAGGATTGTCTCGAACTCCTGACTTCAGGTGATTTACCTGCCTCGGCCTCCCAAAGTGTTGGGCTTACAGGCGTGAGACACTGTGCCCAGTCTGTTTTGGAATTTTTACATGTCTGGTGCCCCGTTTCTTCCCTCTGCTTCCTCCTGCATAGATGCTGATACCATTTATCTCGTATGCCTTTTGGTGCTTTGGTGCTACCTGCCAGTGTTTTGGGGTTCCATGG
Organism: Cacajao melanocephalus; assembly: GCA_963573385.1. Taxonomy (NCBI): domain Eukaryota; kingdom Metazoa; phylum Chordata; class Mammalia; order Primates; family Pitheciidae; genus Cacajao; species Cacajao melanocephalus. Next base: position 4,341 of record CAUYLG010033949.1, read on the forward strand.
GATTGCTGTACCATCTAGTTTGGTTGTAGATCTCATTCAAGGATTTTTGTTTTTTTCCATCCTAACTGTTCTGTGTCAGTTTTGTTTTTTAACTGAAAAATAATATTTTTGAACTAATAAAGATTTTTTTTTTTTGTAGTTAGCTCTTGAGCAGTCATTGTCATTAAGTTTCTGGCATAAAATACACTTGTCATCTTCTTTTGGGATGCTGCATCTTTTGGGATGCAGGGTATTAGTATTTTCAATCTTGGTAAGATTGTTTTGACCTAATTAGATTAGAAACATACATAGGACTACACTCAAACTGTCAAAACTGGTAAAAGGGCATGCTAGATTTGAATATCTCTTTCCTTTGATTTAGATATCCCCATTTTTGAAACTCCATCTTATAGGAATAGGAACATTTGTATCAAGAAATATGTATCCAAAGAGTGCTTTTGTTTTGTTTTGTTTGTTTTTGAGACAGGGTCTTGCTCGGTCACCCAGGCTGGAGCGCAGTGGTATGATCTCAACTCACTGCAGTCTCCACCTCCCAGGCTCAAGTGATCTTCACACCTCAACCTCTTGAGTAGCTAGGACTACTTGAGACCAAATTAGCCTGGCTATTTTGTTTGTTTGTTTTTTGTAGAGACAGGGTCTCACTATGTTGCCCAGGCTGGTCTTGAACTCCTGGGGTCAAGCAATCCTCCTGCCTCCCAAAGCACTAGGATTACAGGCGTGAGCCACAGTGCCCATCCTAAAGACATTAAAGCAACATTATTGGTAGTGCTTTTATAAAAAAAAAAAAATTGGAAAAAAAACCCTGTCTGTTCATAATCGAGGAATTATTAGATTATCTGTAGAACAGGTATCTCTGGGTTGATTATGTAGTTATTAAAATGAAGTAGAGGCCAGGTGCACTGGCTCACACCTATAATCCCACACTTTGGGAGGCCAAGGTGGGTGGATCACTTGAGGTCAGGAGTTTGAGACCAGCCTGGTCAACATGGAGAAACCCCATCTCTACTAAAAATACAAAAAAACTATCTGGGCATGGTGGTGTGTGCCTGTAATCTCAGCTACTCAGAGGCTGGGGCAAGAGATTCACTTCAACCCAGGAGGCAGAGGTTGCAGTGAGCCAAGATTGCACCACTGCACTCCAACCTGGGTGACAGAGCAGAAGTCTGTCTCAAAAATAAAAATAAAATGAATTAGAGCTATATTAATTATCCTAGAGGAATATTCATAATCCTTTTTGTTTAGGAAATTTAAAAAAAACTTAGAAGTAAGGCAACAAGGATTATTATAAGATCTTAATATTCTGCTACAGCATTTTCTAACAAAGTAGGCTAAAGGTCTTCTGGTTCTCTTGGGACTATAACTTGATTTACTGTTTGTAAGTGGTTAGAGCCTAGGCATTTTACAACTTTGTAAAGTTGAAGATTGAATTGTAGAAAACATCTAAGATACTCATGTATGGATTGTATCTCCCCCCAGAATATTTATGTTGAAGCCCTAACACCCAATCTGACTGTATATGGGGATAGGGCTTGCATAAGGAGGTAATCAAGGTTAAATGAAGTCATAAGGGTGGGGCTTCACTCTCATAGGACTAGACTACGACTGGTGTCCTAAGAATAGGAGTGATATGAGAGAGCTTTCCCTTTCTTTGCGTGCACGTGGAGAAGAGGCCACCTGAAGACACAGCGAGAGTGTGTCCATCTGTAAGCTACAAAGAGTGGCCTCACCAGACACCCACCTTGATCTTAAACTTTCCAGCTTCCAGAGCTATGAGAAAACAAATTGCTGTTGTTAAAGCCACCTAGTCTGTGGTATTAGTCAGCCAGAGCTGACTAACACAGTGTGATAGTTTTTTTTTTCTGTTTAGGAAAGGATATAACCCTAGCCAGGTGTAGTGGCGCATGCCTGTAATCCCAGCAGTTTGGGAGACCAAGGGAGGAGGATCACTTGAGCCCAGGTATTTGAGATCAGCCTGGGCAACAAAACAAGGTCACCTTTACAAAAAATAAAAAATTTAGCGAGGCATGGTGGCATGTGCCTGTACTCCTCACTGCTGGAGAGGCTGAGGTGGGGGATCACTTGAGCTCAGGAGTTTGAGGCTGCAGTGAGCTGTGATTGCACCACTGTACTCCAGCCTGGGCGACAGTGCAAGATCCTCTCTCTAAAAATAAATAAATAAATAAATAAAATTTTATTTCATTTTAATATTTTATTTATTTATTTACTTTTAGAGAGAGGATCTTGCACTGTCGCCCAGGCTGGAGTACAGTGGTGCGATCTTGGCTTGCTGCAACCTCTGCCTCCCAGGTTCAAGCGATTCTCCTGCCTCAGCCTCTTGAGTAGCTGGGATTACAGGTGCGCGTCACCACGCCCGGCTAATTTTTTTGTATTTTTAATAGAGATGGGGTTTTACCTTGTTGGTCAGGCTATTTCAAACTCCTGACCTCATGATCCGCCCGCCTCAGCCTCCCAAAGTGCTGGGATTACGGATGTGAGCCAACACGCCCGGCCAAGGTTATGATTTTATTTCCCTGTTGGACAGTGACTGATTTTATATTTAAAATAGCAGGCTTATTACTGTGTTTCTTTTACTACTTTATATAAATCCAGGTTTCTCATATCCTACTGAATCACTGTTGTCTTTCTGCTGGTTTCCTCACTAAGGCAGGGTCTCACTCTATCACTCAGGCTGGAGTGCAGTGGCATGATCATGGCTCGCTGTAGCCTTGACCTCCCAGGCTCAAGCAATTCTCCCACCTTAGCCTGCTGAATAGCTGAGACCACAGGCGTGCGCCACCACACACAGCTAATTTTTAAATTTTTTGTAGAAACGGAGTCTCCCTATGTTTCCCAGTCTGGTCTCAAACTCCTGGGCTCAAGTGATCCTCCCACCTTGGTCTCCCAAAGTGCTGGGATTACAGGTGTGAGCCACTACTCTCAGCCTTCGTTAAATATTTAAATAAAATTTTGGCATGTGTTCTGGACTATTTGTGTGAGAATTACATTTTTGCCAATTTGAGAAATAGAGGGACTTTTGCCCTTTAAGGAATCAGAGTAAAACATATTTAACATAAAAATTTTTATTTTAACAATTTTTAAGTATACAGTCCAGTGACATTAATTGCATCTGCATTATTATGTAGAAATAACCACTATACAACTATAAATATTTCTATTATCCCAAACAAAAACTTAATTCTCATTTAAAAATAACTCCGGGCTGAGGCACGAGAATTGTTTGATCCGGGGGGGCAGAGATTGCAATGAGCCGAGATTGCGCCATTGCACTCCAACCTGGAGGATAAAGCCAGACTCGGTCTCAAAAACAAAAACAAACAAAAAACTCCCTATTTTCTTCTTCCCCCAGCTCTTGGTAACTTCTAATTTCTGCCTCTGAATTTGCCTGTTCTTGATAGCTCATATCAGTAGACTAATAAGAAACACAAACTAAAAAAAAAAAAGTGTAATTCGAAGACATATGAAAATATAAAGTTATCTGGTAGAGCTAAATTTATGGACAAACATAAAAACATGTATTACTGTAATTTGGGTTCATAACTTTAAATTCTTTTATAGCATTTAAAAGACAAAAGTAGGCTGAGCATGGTGGCTCATGCCTGTAATCCTAGCACTTTGGGAGGCCAAGGCGGGTGGATCACTTGAGGTCAGGAGTTCTTAAACAGCCTGGCCAGCATGGTGAAAAATCCGTCTCTACTAAAAATACAAAAAAACATTAGCCGGGCATGATGGCAGGCGCCTGTAATCCCAGCTTCTTGGGAGGCTGAGGAAGGAGAATTGCTTGGACCCAGGAGGTGGAGGTTGCAGTGAGCCAAGATTGTACCACTGCAGGGCAGCCTGGGTGACAGAGTGAGACTCCATCTCAAAAAATAAAAATAAATAAATAAATACACACAAAAGTATAAACATAATTATAAATCTATGCTAATAGATACACGATAAAAATATATCTTTTTAAAAGAGATGAGGTCTTGCTATGCTGCCCACACTGGACTCAAACTTCTGGGCTCAAGTTCTCCTCCTTCCTCAGCCTTCCAAGCAGCTGGGCCTACAGGCACATACCACCACATTTGGCTCTAAGATATAATTTTTGAATTCAATAATATAATGTAGGGAGTGGTGGTGCTATAGTGGAGTAGAGTTTATTTCTTTTCTCTTTAAAAAATTTTTTTAAAAAATAGCCTTTAATGGAAAATACAAAAATATAATATGGTATCTTTGAAACATGATCTGTATATACAGCAAGTACTAAGCTTCCTAACATAAAATAATCTCCTATTTAATATTGCACTTTTATTTGCAAGTCCATTAAAACAAATTTTATTTTACTTGACAGTAATATTTATGATGCTGACATCCTCATAGGGCTTATCTGTTTTGGGATTGACTTTGCCGTTGGAGATCCTCTGCACAACTTCCATTCCTTTGAGTCACTCGTCCGAATACTGTGTGCTTATTATCAAGGCAAGGGGTTGGCACTACTGTTAAGAAAAACTGGGATCCGTTAGTATTTGATCCTGCGTTAGCCATGCTGAGTGTGTATGGTCTGTCTTGTTGCAATGTTGAATGAAATTCCTCTTCAAATTCTCCTCTCCATATGCCTTCTCCTCCCATACCAGTACCTGTTGGATCTCCTGTCTGAATCATGAAGCCCTTAATTACACGGTGAAATGCATGCCCTTTCTAATAACCATTTCTGCTGTGAACACAGAAGTTTTCCACTGTCTTAGCAGGAAAAATTTGATGCGAATGTCTCCCACGCCTGTGTGGATAATGGCACTATCTGAAACTCGTTTAGGTCCTTCAGCTTGAGTAGCTGCCATGACTTCTTTAGAGGGTTTCTCATTAAAAACATCTCCATCAGAATCTGCACTTTTTGTATCTTCTGGTTCTCCTTTGGTAAACATATAAAATCTATTCTTTCTGAATGATTTACAGACTATTGTTGGGTCAGCTTGAATATTCTGAAGAACAGGCTTTTCAGAAGCTTTCATTCTGTCGTAGTTGCAGCACGGTGCCTTATGGCTATTCCCTGGAACAAAGCCAACTCCTTCTCTCTAATATTTCCTTCTTTGCCTAAAATCGGCACACACCAGTTTGTCTCTATGTTTCTAGTTTTTTTTGTGGGTGTGTGTGTGTGTTTTTTGAGACAGAGTCTCTCTCTGTGTCCAGGCGCCAGGCTGGAGTGCAGTGACAGAATCTCGGCTCACTGCAACCTCCGCCTCCCGGGTTCAAGCAATTCTCCTCGGCCTCCCGAGTAGCTGGGACTGCAGGCGCACGCCACCATGCCCAGCTGATTTTTGTATTTTTTTAGTAGAGACGGGGTTTCACCATGTTGGCCAGGATGGTCTCGATCTCTTGACTTCGTGATCCGCCTGCTTGGGCCTTCCAAAGTGCTGGGATTACAGGCGTGGGCCACCGCGCCCGGCCTTCTATGTTTATAGCTTTAATGCCCAGCATTGCTTCATACAGCACGAAGTGTCCAGTTTCATCAAAAACTACACTAATTAATCTTAGAGCACCAACCTTCTCTAACTCATGTTCCACAGCCATTCATTGGCCAAATTCCGTGTCTGCTAACTGTTGCCTCATCTGTCGCAGTTCAGTACACGTGTTTAGTGATTCATCAAAGACTCTCATGAATTTTCCATATAAAAACCTGAAAATTCTAACTTTTCTATCGGAATCAATAGTAGCTATTTTCTTCCCATCCGGTGAAAAACATATGCTGGTTGGATAAGCCTTACACTTGGCAAATTCAGATAAATCACTGTCAGTTTTATATTCCCAGTTCACAGTTTTGGGGAATTTATATTTATGAGGAGGCCCATTCCAGTATTCAATCATCCCAGATTTGTCAGAAGACACTACTGCTTTGTAAACTGGGTTTAGCCGTATCTGAGTAAGAGGTGATGTATGGAGTTTGTAAAAATATGAAGTGGCTGGTTATCTCCTCGGCCATCATAAATGAAAATTTTTCTTTTACTCTTTTCAGAAGGAGAAACTGAAAAAATTGCATCCCCTGGGCAATAGATACACTCACTCTGTCCAGGAAAATAGCCAAGTTTCAGCATGTTGATCATGTCAAAGTTCACTACCTCAAACTCCTTCATTGCTTTATCATCACGGGCGGAACAGAACAATGCCCCCTCAGAGCTAACTGCAACACTCTCAATAACTCCCGGTGACCACGAAATGTTTAACAAATTCAATTCCCTCTTCTGTTTTCTTCCAGAACTTGACATGTCCATCATGACCGGCAGTAATAATAAAATCTGTTTTGGTGCATACCACGTGGGTGATAACATCTCTATGCATGTAACTGCGCTCATACATGGATGCACTAGGGAGATTATCAAGACAGACTCTTTCAAACGCTAAGACTTTCCTCTTCGTGGTCAGTGTTGCCTCCACAGGTAAAGGCCTAATGCAGCGCTCTTCGTTCTACTACTCATCGTTCTCTTGGGACACCGCCACTGCCACTGCCAGCTCTCTTTCGCTGAGTTCTGTTTTTTCCGGTTCCTCCGGGTCCCGGCGCCTTCTCTGTCTAGGTTGCAAATTGCTACCACTTTCCACCGCCGTGTTGTTTGCATGGTCCTCATTTTTTTTTTTTTTTTTTTTTTAGATGGTGTCTTGCTCTGTCACCCAGGCTAGAGTGTGGTGGTGCAATCTCAGCTCACTGCAACCTCCACCTTCCAGGTTTAAGCATTCTCCTGCCTCAGCCTCCCTAGTAGCTGGGACTACAGGCGCCCACCACCATGCCCAGCTAATTTTTGTATTTTTGGTAGAGACGGGGTTTCATCAGGTTGGTCAGGCTGGTCTTGAACTCCTGACCTCATGATTCACTCGCCTCTGCCTCCCAAAGTGCTGGGATTACAGGCATGAACCACCGTGTCCGGCTGGACTAGAGTTTCCACGTGTGAGTAAAGTTAAATTGTTTCAGATTAAAATAGATTGTTTTAAATCAAAACCACAATAAGATATCACCTCCTGCTCATTAGGATACAACACACACACACATGCACGCGCGTGCACACACACACTCAAATGCTTCTCAACTTACCATGGGGTTACTTCTTGATAAACCCATCATAAGATAAAAATGTTGTAAGCTGAAAATACATTTAATACACCAATACACTTAACCTACTTAACATCATAGCTTCATCTAGTCTACTTTAAATGTGCTCAGAATGTTTATATTAGCCTCAAGTTGGGCAGAGTCATCTACTGCAAGGCCTATTTTATAATAAAGTACTGAATATGTTTTTTTTTTTTTGAGATGGAGTTTCCCTCTTGTTGCCAAGGCTGGAGTGCAATGGTGTGATCTCAGCTCCCTGCAACCTCTGCCTCCTGGGTTTAAACGATTCTCCTGCTTCAGCCTCCGGAGTAGCTGGGATTACAGGCATGCGCCACCATGCCCAGCTAATTTTGTATTTTTGTTAGACACAGGATTTCACCATGTTGGTCAGGCTGGTCTCGAACTCCTGACCTCAATGGATCCATCTTTATCGGCCTCCCAAAGTGTTGGGATTACAGGTGTGAGTCACTGCACCCGGCCAAAGTACTGGATATCTAATATAATGTATTGGCTATTCTACTGAAAGTAAAAGACAGAATGGTTGTATGGGTGTTCAAAGTATGGTTTCTACTGAATGTGTGTTGCCTTTGCAGCGTGATAAAGTTGACAAATTATAGTATAATTTTTAATTGTATTAAAAATTTTAGGATGGACTTGGTGGCTCACGCCTGTAATCCTAACACTTTGGGAGGCTGTGGTGGGTGGATCACTTGAGGTCAGGAGCTTGAGACCAGCCTGGTCAACAAGATAAAACCCTCTCTCACCAGGCATGGTGATTCACGCCTGTAATCCCAGCACTTTGGGAGGCCAAGGTGGGTGGATCACCTGAGATCGGGAGCTTGAGACCGGCCTGACCAATATGGAGAAACCCCCTCTCTAAAATACAAAATTAGCCTGGCGCGGTGGCACATGCCTGTAATTCCAGCTACTCGGGAGGCTGAGGCAAGAGAACTGCTTGAACCCAGGAGGCAGAGGTTGCTGTGAGCTGAGATCGAGCCATTGCACTTCAGCCTGGGCAACAAGAGTGGATCTCTGTCTCTAAAAAACAAACAAACAAACAAACAACCCCATCTCTACTAAAAAATACTAAAGTTGCCGGGCGTAGTGGTGGGCACCTATAATCCCAGCTACCTGGGAGGCTGAGGCAGGAGAATGGGTTGAACCTGGGGGCAGAGTTTGCAGTGAGCTGAGATGGCGCCATTTCACTCCAGCCTGGGCGAAAGAGTAAAATTCCATCTCAAAATAATAGCAATAATAATAAAATTTAACATTTTCTAAAAATAGGGGACCATCTGTGTATATAAAACAGAAAATAACGAATGTTGATGTGGATGTGGAGAAACTGGAACTCTCGGGCCTTGATGGTAGGAAAGTAAAATGACGCAGCAGCTGTGGAAAACAGTATGCTAGTTTCTCAAAAACTTACGAATAAAATTACCATGTCATCCAGTAATTCCAGTTCTGGATATATTCCCTGTCTTAATCTGTTTTCTGTGCTTATAACAGCATATCTTAAACTGGGTAATTTGTAAAGAAAAGGAATTTATGGTGATTTATAAAGAAAAGGAATTTATTTCTCACAATTATGGAGGTTGAAGAGTCCAAGGTAGAGGCAGGGGCATCTGATGAGGGCCTTCCTGCTGTGGGGACTCTCTGAAGTGTCCCAGGGTGGTGCTGGGGATCACATGGTGAGGGGACTAGCTCTGGTCTCTTTCTTTTCTTATAAAGGCGCCAGTTCCCTTCCCACGATAACCCATTAATCCATTAACCCCTTAATCCAGTAATCCATAAATAGAGGAATCCATTCATGAGGGCAGAGCCTACACGATCCAATTACCTCTTAAAGGCCCCACCTCTCAATACTACCACATTAGGGATTAAATTTCAACATAAATTTTGGAGGGTATGTTCAAACCTCAGCCTACTCCAAAGAATTAAAAGCAAGGACACAAAAATATTTTTATAGTTATGTTTATTGCACATTATTATTCAATAGCTAAAACATGGGGACAACCCAAGTGTAAATTGATTAATAAATTAAATATTATAAATTAATGGACAATAAAAATTTGTATTCAGCCTTAAAAGGAAGAAAATTCTGACTGATGCTACAACATGAATGAACCTTGACGATGTTATATTAAGTGAAATAAGCCAGCCACAAAAGGAAAAATCCTCTTAGGATTCCATTTTTTTTTTTTTTTTTTGAGATGGAGTCTCGTTCTGTTACCCAGGCTGGAGTGCAGTGGCTCGATCTTGGCTCACTGCAACCACTGCCTCCAGGTTCAAGCGATTCTCCTGTCTCAGCCTTCTGAGTAGCTGGGACTATAGTCGCACACCACCACACCCGGCTAATTTTTGTATTTTTAGCACAGACAGGGTTTCACCATGTTGACCAGGCTGGTCTGGATCTCCTGACCTCAGGTGATCCACCTGCTTTGGCCTCCCAAAGTGCTGGGATTATAGTTGTGAGCCACCACCCAGTTGATTCCATTCTTACAAGAAATACTTAGAGCAGTCATATTCATAGAGACAGAAAGTAGAATGATGGTTGCTAGGAGTTGAAGGTAGGAGTAAAAATGGAAAAATCAACACAAAAGTAGGAATGGGAAGAAATTAGAGACAAAAAAAAGTTATAAAACACACAGAAAACAACGAAAGGCAATAATATGTCCTTATCTATTAGTAATTGCTTTAAATATAAATAAAGTCCCTAGTCTTTAATTTATACCCCACTTCTAAAAAAAGATAGATTGGCAGAATGTACACAAAATAAAGAGGATCCAAACATATGCTGATTACAGGAGACTCGCTTTTGATATAAGAACATGCAGGCCAGGTGTGATGGCTCACGCCTGCAATCCCAGCACTTTGGGAGGCTGAGGCAGGAGGATCACGAGGTCAAGAGATCGAGACCATCCTGGCCAACGTGGTGAAACCCCCATCCCTACTGAAAATACAAAAATTAGCTGGGCGTGGTGGTGGACTCCTATAGTCCCAGCTACTTGGGAGGCTGAGGCAGGAGAATTGCTTGAACCCGGGAGGCAGAGGTTGCAGTGAGCCGAGATTGCACCACTGCACTCCAGCCTAGCGCCTGGTGACGGAGCAAGCCTCCGTCTAAAAAAAAAAAAAAAGAAAGAACATGCAGAGGATAAAAAGTGAAAGGAGGTCCCAGGTGCCTGCTAGGCCCCTGAGCCAGCCAAGAACAGGCAGAGACAGGCAGGCAAGTGGGCAGGCGCCGTGGCCTATGGTCAGGGCACAGGCCCAGGTTGCACAATATTTAAAAAAAAAGAAAGGAAAAAAACTGGAAGGATGAAAAAGATATTTCATGCAAATAAGAATAAAAAGAGAGCAAGGGTGGCTATACTAATATAGGACAAAATAGAGTTTAAGTGAAAAACTGTTACAGGAGACAAAAAAGAACATTATATATAAATGTATAAAAGACCATATATTTATGATATATGTATATATTGTGTAATTGACCACATAAAATCATCAATGTACCAACAAAATTATACCAATTATAAATACGTATGCATGGAACATTAGAGCTTATAAATGTATGAAGTAAACTTGACAGAATTGAAGTGAGAAAAAGCTCAACAGTAATTGTAGGAAACTTCAATACTCCCCTTTCAACAATGGATAGAACAATGAATGAAAATCATTAGGGAAACAGAAAACTGAAATAACACTATAAACAATCAGACCTAACGGATACTTATAGAACACTCTACTCAGCAACAGCAGAGTTTACATTTTTCTCAGGTACATGTTGGAAATTCTCCAAGGATAGACAACATATTAGTTCACAAAACATGTCTTTTTTTTTAAAATTTATATATTTTTTAATAAAAAAAGATGGGGTTTCACCATGTTGGTCAGGCTGGTCTTGAACTCCCGACCTCAGATGATTCGCCCGCCTTGGCCTCCAAAGTGCTTGGATGACAGGCGTGAGCCACCACGCCCGGCCACAAAACGTGTCTTAATCCATTTTAAGAGATAGAAATCATACAAAGTATTTTTTTCCAATCACAATGGAATGGAAACAGAACTAGAAGAAAGAAAAGTAGAAAAGCCAAAAAGATATGGAATTAAAGAATATATCCTTAAACAATCTATGGGTCAGGATAAAACACAGGGATATTATAAAATATACTGGAACAAATTAAATGAAAGCACACCATGCCAAAATGTATGGGATTCGGGCCAGGTGTGGTGGTTCATGCCTGTAATCCCAGAACTTTGGGAGGCCAACATGGGAGGATTGTTTGAGACCAGTCTAGGCAACAAAGCAAGACACTGTCTCTACAAAAATAAAAAAATTAGCCAGGTGCAACGGTGCATACCTGTAGTCCGAGCTGTTCAGGATGCTGAGGCAGGAGGATTGCTTGATCCCAGTAATTTGAGGCTACAGTGAGCCATGATCACTCTACTACACTCCAGCCTGGGTGACAGAGCAAGACCACACTTCTAAAATACATAGATAAATAATTTTGTAAAACTTATGAAATTCAGTGAAAGCAGTGCTAAAAGAGAAATTTATAGCTGTAAATCTCCTTTTTTACAGTCAAAGAGAAGAAAGATCTCAAACCAGTAACTACACTTTACACATTAAGGAACTAGAAAAGGAACAACTAAAACCAAAGCTAGCAAAACAAAGGAAATAAGGATTAGAATAGAGATAAACCAAATAAAGAATAGAAAAACAGTAAAGGAAATCAAATTGACTCAGAAACAAAGAAGACTCAAATAACTAAACATAGAAATAAAAGAGAGGACATTACAGCCAAAAATAATTATAATATTATTAACTATTTTACAGGCCAGGTGAGGTGGCTCACACATGTAATCCCAGCACTTTGGGAGGCCGAGGTGGGCAGATTGCTTGAGGCCAGGAGTTCCAGACCAGCCTGGCCAACATGGCAAAATCCCGTCTACTGAGAATACAAAAATTAGCCAGGTGAGGTGGTGCACCTGTAATCCCAGCTGCTCAGGAGGCTGAGGTGTGAGAATTGCTTGAACCCCAGGAGGCAGAGTTGCAGTGAGCCAAGATCGCACCACTAAACTCCAGCCTGGGCAAAAGAGCCACCGAGACTCTGTCTCAAAAACAAAACAGTTGTACAACAACAAAATAGATACCCTATATAAAATGGATAAATTACTAGAAACACATAACCTACCAAGAAAGAATCATAACAAAATAGCATATCGGGGCCAGGCGCTGTGGCTCACACCTGTAATCCCAGCACTTTGGGAGGCCAAAAAAAAAAAAAAAAAGCCTAGTACTAGATAGATTGACTGGTGAATTCTACCGAACATTACATTTATAGAAGAATTAACAAACACCAATACTCCATAAACTCTTCCAAAGAATGAAAGTGGAGGGAGCACTTCTGAACTGATTTATGGGATCAGCATTACTCTGATATCAGACAGACAAAGACAATATAAGAAAATTGTAGATCAATATGCCTGATGAATATTGATACAAAGATTTTCAACTTGATGTACTGTTATTGTGCTTGGTAAATAATAATAATAAAATCGTCAACAAAGTACCACAAAACAGAATTCAATAGCACATTAAAAGGACTATATACTATGACCAAGTGGACTTATTCCTGAAATGCAAGGGATAGTTCAACATACAAAAATCCATACATTAATACATCATAATAACAAACTTTAGACAAAAAACCCATATGATCATCTCAATTGATGCAGAAAAAGCATCTGACAAAATTCAATGGCCTTTCATGATTTTTAAAAAACCCTTGCCGGGTGCGATGGCTCAAGCCTGTAATCCCAGAACTTTGGGAGGCCAAGGTGGGTGGATCACCTGAGGTCAAGGGTTCGAGACCAGCTTGACCAACATGGAGAAACCCTGTCTCTACTGAAAATACAAAAGTAGCTGGGCGTGGTGGTACATGCCTATAATCCCAGCTACACAGGAGGCTGAGGCAGGAGAATCGCTTGAACCCGGGGCGAGGAGGTTGTGGTGAGCTGAGATTGCGCCATTGAATTCCAGCCTGGCTAACAAGTGTGAAACTCTGTCTCAAAAAATTACAACAACATAATAAAACCCACATGTGAAAAACCCATAACAAACATTAGACTAAATGGCAGAAAATTCCAACACTTTTCTCTCAGATCAGGAACAAGCCTAATAGACACTTTCAGCAACGTAGCAGGATACAAAATTAACACCAAAAAAATCAACCGCATTTTTATAAACTAACAATACACAATCTGAAAAGGAACAAGACAAGGATGCCTGCTTTTGCCACTTCTGTTTAACATTGTAATAGAAGTCCTTGCCAGAGCAATTAAGCAAGGAAACAAATAAAAGATATACAAATTGGAAAGAAAGTACAATTATCACTTTTTGAAGACCACATGATCTTTATGTAGAAAATGCTAAAGATTCTACAAAAGTTCTGTTGCAACTAATAAACAAATTTAGGGAAGTATCAGAATACAAAGTCAACATGAAAAAAATATTTGCATTTCTATGCACTAACAATGAGCAATCTGAAAGGGAAATTAAGAAGACAATTCCATTCACAATTGCATAAAAAAATAAAATACTTAGAAATACATTTAACCAAATAAACTAAAGGATTATACACTGAAAACTATAAACTGCTGTAGAAAGAAATTAAAGAAGACTTAAAGTAAAGGACAGACACAAATTCAGGGGAAAAGACAGTCCATATTCATGAATTGAAAAACTAAATATTGCTAAGATGTCAATGTAACTTAAAGTAACCTACAGATGGGGCACGGTGGCTCATGCCTGTAATCCCAGCACTTTGGGAGGCCGAGGCAGATGGATTACCTGAAGTCGGGAGTTCAAGACCAGCCTGGCCAACGTGGTGAAACCCCATCTTTATAAAAAATAAGAAAAATAAATAAAGAAATAAATATGTAACCTAGAGTTGCTGGGTGTGGTGGCTCATGCCTGTAATCCCAGCACTTTGGGAGGGTGAGGTGGGGGGATCACTTGAGGTTGGCATTTCAAGACTGATCAACATGAAGAAACCCCATCTCTACTAAAAATACAGAATTAGCCAGGCATGGTGGCACGTGCCTGTAATTCTAGTTATTTGGGAGGCTGAGGCAGGAGAATTGCTTGAATCCGGGAGGCGGAGACTGCAGTGAGCCAAGATTGTGCCACTGCACTCCAGCCTGAGCAGCAGAATGAGACTCGGTCTAAAAAAAAAAAAAAAAAAAAAAAAAAAAAGAAAGCCAGGCATGGTGGCTCATGCCTGTAATCCCAGCACTTTGGGAAGCTGAGGCAGGTGAATCACGAGGTCAGGAGTTTGAGACCAGCCTGGCCAACATGGTGAAAACCCATCTCTACGAAAAATACAAATAATTGGCCAGGCATGGTGGTGCGTGCCTGTAATACCAGCTACTTGGGAGGCTGAGGCAAGAGAATTGCTTGAACCCAGGAGGCTGAGGTTGCAGTGAGCTGAGATGGTGCCACTACACTCCAGCCTGGGCGATAGAGCAAGACCCCTTCTTAAGAACAACAACAACAAAAATCT
>CAUYLG010033950.1:0-17167 GCA_963573385.1 Cacajao melanocephalus
AGCCTTTTTGCACTGGTTTCTTCCCATTTTTGTGGATTTATCCACCTGTCGTCTTTGTAATTGCCAACTTTCAGTTTGGGTCTGAGTGGACGTCTGGCTTGTAGGTGATGAAGTTTTTTTTGTTTCTTAGTTTTCCTTTGGTGGACGCCCCTTCCCCACAGAGCTAGGCCTTCCTGGGTTCAACTGTGCTTACTGTGAAACTCTTGGTCCTCAGTGCTTCCAATTGCTGTTGTCCTTGTGGGGATGGGACCAGCCCAGCCCGACTCAAAGGGCACCCAGTCCCGTATACTCCTCACTGAGAAGTACCGCGCCAGGGTGCCAGCAAAACAGCTGCACCGGCCAAAAGAGTCACGCTGGCAAGCTGTGTGGCTCCTCCACTGGGTTTCTCCTAGTTTGTGGGCAACAGAAATTCGTCTGAAATTGCAGCATCCACTTGCTCTCAGTGCTTTCACTGGGAGCTACAATCCTGAGCTGCTGCTAATCAGCCGTCTTGGATCTCTCTCCAATAATATGATTTTAAAGGAGTAAACTCAGTAGGATATATGTAATATCTCCCTTATTGTCTCCCTGAGTTCTAGTTCCCAAAATCGATCCCTTTAAAGTATGTGGTTTTTAATCTTTAGGGACTGCTATTATAATTCTAAATAATATAAATGAACTGTTTTCAGTTTATCAATTTAGATAGTATTTGTTGATATCTCTTATGCAAGAGGACTACTTTGAGTATGTTGTATCAGACACTTCCTCATTTTATTTAGTTATATTATTACATGTAGTTGTTCTAATGGTAGCCCTTTTAAGTTTAAATAATGAACTGAATCCTCAAATTCTTGATTCACCATTATAAGACATTAACTTTTGACTATTTATAATAGTAAATAGTGTGACTAGAACTGAAGTTAAATATTTTCCTTCCTCTTAAAAGAAACACCTATGCATTTAGATCTTCTAAAGAGTTTCTTTACTTTTCTTAGATATACTCAGCTGCCTTTTTTTTAATTGTGTCCTATTTCATCCGGGAGATGAATTATTGTATCCTATGACCTGGGAGACTCTGGTGTGATGGATCAACAGTTGAGTTGTGAAGTTAAAGGATCTGATTGACTGATTGATTGATTGATTGACTGATTGATTTTGAGACAGAGTCTTGGTCTGTCTTTTATATGTCATTCCAGGCTAGAATGCAGCGAGTGGCACAATCTCAGCTCACTGTGACCTCTGCCTCCCAGATTCAAGCGATTCTACTGTCTTAGCCTCTGGAGTAACTGGGATTATAGGCATGTGCTACCACACATGGCTAATTTTTGTATTTTTAATAGAGACAAGATTTTGCCATTTTGGCAAGGCTGGTCTCAAACTCCTGACTGCAGGTGATCCACCAGCCTCGGCCTCCTAAAGTGCTGGGATTATAGGCATGAGCCACCACGCCCAGTCCTGATATACATTTTTAAAGGATCACTGTGACTGTTTGGAAAATAGATGGTAAAACAAGAATTCCAGTTAGAAAGATACTGCAGTGATCCAGTCTAAAATGGGAGAGATAGACATGGTCAACAGTCAGACCTAGATATATTTTGAAGGTTAAACTGAAGGCCTTGGTTAAATGGAAGGCCAGATTGTGAAAACAGAAGGAGAATCAAGGATAACTCTTAGATTATTGTCTTAGAAATCCGGGAGAATGATGAAGCCAACTGCTGTGGTTTGAATGTTTGTCCTTTCTAAAACTCATGTTGAAATTTAACTGCCATTTTAACAATATTAAACAGTGAGACCATTAACAGGTGATTAGGCCATGATGGATCCACCCTCATTGGTGGAATTGGTGCTGTTATAAAAGGGTGAGTTTGGCCTCCTCTTGACCTCTCTCACCTCATCACCTTCCACTTTGAGATGACACAGGAAGAATGTCCTCACAAGATCCCAGCATCTTGATGCTGGACTTCCCAGACTCCAGAACTGTGAGCCAATAAATTTTGCTCATTCTAAATTACCTAGCCCCAAGTATTCTAATGGCACAAAAAAGACAAACACATCAACTAAAAAGATGTGAAAGCCTGGGGAAAAGAACAATATTTGAAAAGAAATATTAAGAGAGTCCTACCAGATGTCTTGAAAACACTTCAAATTTAGCATGTTTTAAAACTACAAGTGCTTAGCACATAATAGATCATCAATAGATTTTTATTAAATGAAATGAAAGAAGAAAATACAGAAAAAAATAAACAGGAAAGATTCAGCTATACAGAAGGCAATTCTTAATTATTCTAGTTATCGACGGCCCTGTTTCTCTTTTCGTAATTATTGATTCTATCTTAGAATCTCCTGGGGCTCACTTAGAAAAAACTATTCATAGCTTTCATTTTCATTGTTGGTCTCTCTAGTTTCCCTATCAATTCCAACCTATCTGCTTTGTATCTTCCATGAGGTCCTTAATATCCCTGACTTGTTGATGTTTCTCTTTCTTTTTTTGCAGCACAGTTATGACTTCATTCTTTTGCTATTTACTTTATGTTATTTGCATAATACTTTGGAGAAAAAGAGACGAAAATGGTTATTTAGCATGCTATCTTGAACTAAAGGACTCCATAAATAATGTTTAAAGTTGGTAAGAATTACTCGAACAAATTTTTAAATCTCTAGATTGTATAAGTATTATGTCTCAAATTTATTATTTTAAAATAGTATTTATGCTAGATGGAAAACAATGTATTAGAAAGAAGAAGAAAAAATCTAGTTCCTCATTGCAGGAGTTTGTAATATTTTTTAAAAGACAAAAACAAATTAAAATAAATACATATAAAGGAATATGAAAATAGTCTAATAATTATACAATAAGCCAAAGGACAATGTCACACCAAATTCAAAAGCTGCAACAAAAAATGCTTGCAATAACATGGGTTTCTGTCTTACGTTTTGATTTTCATTTTGCTTTTTTTCTTTCTATACGTGAGAAGCATTGAGTCAAGAATGAATGTGTCATTTCTGTTTCTTAATTGGAAAAAAATTCAGAGAAGTGAGATTTGACAGGTATTATCAAAAGCTGATATTCACTATCTCTCTTCCACCTGATCTAAAAAGGATACCGCAATAGCAGATTCCATTGCATGTTCTGTATGTAGCAATAATATTCAATGAAAATACCATTATCCGGGACTCCATGTTTGAATCCCCTTCCATGAACACTCTGGTGCTTGTGGAAGCTGTTTTTCTCTATCCTGGATGTTCCCTCTGGAGTCCCCTTCCACGAACACTCCCTTCGTGGAAGCCTGTCTTCCCCTCCTAAACTCCATCTCTCTCTATTCCCTTCCACTCACTGTGGAAGCTGCTTTCTTCTCCTGGATTCCATCTTTCTGGATTCTCCCACAATTAATAAAAAATAAAAAATAAAAATAAATTAAAAAAAAAAAAGAAAATGCCATTATCCACTTCCCCACTTCAACATCCTTTACCACCAAGAAAATCTCTGCACAGAATGGTTTTAGAATAAATCTAATTGACTGACAAACCTAGTAGAAATGGTAAATACTTTAAACCAATCCCTCATTTCCGTTTTTTAAAATTATAGCTTATTGAGCTTCTCTGAAGTCAAAGCAGCTGGAGAAGTATGCAGGAGTTTGAGGGCAGGCCAACAACCTGATTCAAAACATTACATATGCTTAGAATAGATGTAAAATGCATCGCAACAAAATAAAGGCATGGCTACTCCTACTCACATGCAGGGGGAAATGTGAAATAAAACTTACTATGAACTGATTATCTTCCTTCCTTTCCTGAATATATGTTTTCTAAATTTCAAGCTATGACTAATGACAAAGGAATGAACTAAACCCTATGTTGTCTACATCTAACCATCTGCTTTTCAAAGTTATGTTTTAAAAGGACAGATAGGGACAAAGCAATCAGAATCTATTCTACTGCAAACATTCTTTAAATTTCTTTAAAAAGATTTTCCTTAAATAGAAAGAATTTGGGATGAAAATAAATCTTGAATGTTTAGTCATCCATTTGACCATGAAAACAAAGCATTGAGACATTTTTAATAAAAATGCCATATAAGTTGGGATTTGAACCTAATGTTTTTGAACTATAAAGTACTTAAAACTGCTTATAGTGTTCTTTTTATTTGTTTTAATGAGACTGATTCCTAACTTTTCTAAAAAGCTAGTCACAGAGAAATGAAATTTTGGCACTTCTAGTTCTATAAAACGCATATATACCACAAACACATACACATACACTCACACAAATGACAACTTTGCAGCTATTTACAGATAAATGTTAAATTTCCAACACTTTTTTTTCTAGCACTTATCTCTTCTAAATATATAGCATATTATCTGAGTGTTCCAATAATTACATAGCTCTCCTTTCTGTGTCTGGTTTAATTAGTTCTTATTTTTCCTGTTAATGAAGTAAATCAGAATCATAGATAAACCAAAATACAGTTGTGTGATGAACTGCATATATGATGGTGGTCCCATAAGATTATAAAAGAATTGAAAAATCCCTATTGCCTAGTGATGTAGTAGCCCTCATAATGTCATAGCACAATGCATTGTTTATGTGTTTGTGGTTATGCTGGTATAAACAAAACTACTGCACTAACAGTTATGTAAGATTATAGCACACACCATTATGTAGAGTACATAAAACTTTATTATGTATACATTACCAGTTTATTCATTTACCATACCGTTTATCATTATTCTAGAGTGTGCCCCTTATACTTATTTAAAAAAAAAAAAAGTTAATTGCAAAAACACCTCAGGTAAGAGGTATTCGAGAAGGCATTGTTATCACAGGAGATGATAGTTTCATGCATATTGTTGCCTCTAAAGACCTTCCAGTGGAACAAAATATGGAAGTAGGAGACAAGGAGTGATACTGGTGATCCTGACCCTGTGTAGGCTAATGTGTGTGTTTGTGTCTTAGTTTTTAACAAAAGTTGTCTAACAAGTCAAAAATAAATAAATTAAATAGAAAAATTAAATAGAAAAAAGTTTATATGATAAAAATACAAAGAAAAATATTTTTGTCCAAGATATACAATATGTTCGTGTTTTAAGCTAAGTATAATACAAGATTCAAAACGTTAAAAAGATAAAAGTTCACAAAGCAGAAAAGTTACAGTAGGCTGTTTATTAGTGAAAAAAGGAAAAAAAAATACATATAAATGTAGTATAGCCTAAGTACACAGTGCTTATAAAGTCTACATTAGTACATAGTAATGTCCTAGGCCTTCACATTTACTTACTACTCACTCACTGACTTATGCATAGCAACTTACAGTTTACCTGAAAGTGTCATTCATGATAAAGGCTCTATCTAAGTTTCCATCTTTTATCTTGATATATTTAGACACACAAATACTTCCCATTGTGTTACAATCGCCTACAGTATTCAGTACAGTAATATTGTACACAGATTTGTAGACTAGGAGCAATAGGCTATACTAGATAGCCTAGGGTGTAGTAGGCTGTACCATCCAGGTTTATGTAAATACACTCCATGATTTTTGCATAACAAGGTAACTGTCTACCAGCACATTTCTAAGAATGTATCTATCTGACTGTAGTATACAACTATAGTATATCTGACTATAGTATACAACTCTCATCCCTCCACCTCCCAAAAACACCTATAAAACTTTTTGTTGGAATATAATTCCATCCTTTAGTATTGACAGGAAGAATGTGATATAGTTAAAAACATGTACTTGGAATCACATCTCCTAGGATCTATTTCCAGCCTCACTATGTTTGACCACGTGACCTTGAAAAAGTTTTCTAATGTGCCTAAGCCCTATTTTCCTCATCCACAAAACTAGAGATACTGATGATACCTACCCAATAGTGTGGTTGCAGATCTTAAATTGGTGGATGTATATAAAGTACTTTGAACGGATTCTAGCACATGATAAGTGCTTAATAAATGCTAGCTGGTAGTAGTAGACATAGAGGTACTAGAATTTTGTAAATAATTTTTTTAAAGTATAAAATCACTAAGAGGAAGACTGATTCAGGAAGCTCTAAGGAACAATGTGTACTATGAGTAAATCTTATAGAATAATATCTCTATAATTTAAATGTCAATAACATTCTCATTTATTAGAATGCCTTGCTCTTTCTTGAGAGAGATCTAGGTATCACACCACAGTGCTCAACTTGGACTCTAAACCCTTTTAGATACAAAGACAGTTCAATTAAGTAAAATATATATATGCATATATGTATATACATGTATATCTTATTTATATATGAAAATAGTCTAATAATTATACATGCACATTGTATGTATGTATATACAAATATGCATGTATGTTATAAACGTACACACATATATATTTCCTAGAGTAAGTTATACCCGGAAACCAGGAATACATTTTGATTAAAAAGGAACAATCAGAGAAAGAGAAGGAACATGAAAATACGTTTACTTAAATGTTAAAAACTCAGTGGATCAGAAGTGCAAAACTGCTGAGAGTTGTGAGAATGGGTATAAACTATTAAAAATCAAAAATTTCATAGTTTAGCAGGAGTAACAATCTGGCTTAATGTTAAAGAATCTGTTTCACTAAAAACTGGGAAGCCTAGAAGCTTAAACAGTGAAAACCAACCAAGGAGAGAATGACTTAACAACTCTAGGCCAGTTATTTCATCATTCCTGTATCTCTCTCTGCTTGGAAGATGAACTCAAGGAATTTTAGCAAAAGAAAGAGATGAGAGAGGCCCTGCATAATTTTTCTCCATCTTTCTAGCCTGACTTAACTTGGAAGTAGGACATATTAAATGATAATGAGAAGTTAAAGGATAATTTAAAGGCTCCCCTCAACATAAATAGGTAATGAGCAATGAACAAAACCTATTCTGTCCCATCAGTGGCTGTTTCAAAGAACAGAACCTGAGGGTTGAAGAGACAGCTTCCTTCATAACGAGGCAGTAGTTCAGGGAGAAAGGCTGCGGGGATTCTAGGCTAAGGTACTCAGCTGCTAAACAATGGCAGAGGTGCCCATTGCAAGTGACCCCTGAACATTCCAGCTAGTAAAAAATGTAGTTCCTGTATTATTGCTTTATCGCAGTTAATTAAAAGACAGCGAGAATAAGTGGTATTGAAAAGATACTAGGTTGAGCCTAGTTTTTTGTTTCTTTTAAATATTGCTCCTTTAATATGTTCTTATTTATCGGCTTCAGGTAGCAAAGTATTAATAGTATTCATTCCATAAGATTTATATTTTTTTTATTGTTTACCTCCGTCTGCCTTTAATATGTTCCCATCTTCCCACTTGTAAGGCCCAATTGGCATTCCACCACAAAGTGCCTTCTTCACCTTGCATCAATTCCTTCAATACGTAGAAACCAGCTTCTGAAGCCAATAATAAGCCTAAAGCGGGCATTTCTTGCCAATACAATATGATTTTAGTGAAAGCTCATAAGATTTGGAACTGAAAGAACTTAGCTATTCATCATATTATGTCAAGACTCTAAAGCCAAAAGGGATGAAGAGAAGAGTGCAAGGTCCACATGGCTAGCTCATGATACGTTTTAGACTAGAACCAGATTTCCTAATACCTAAGCTTATGTGCTTCCCAGTGTACCACCAAACCACACTACCATTCGTGGGAAATAGGAATAAGGAGGAGATGAAAGAATTTGGCTCTGCAACCTGCTACCAATCTTATTTAGATTTCATGCTGCTTCTGCTGAGGAGTCTGCAACCAAAGACACATATGTACTTGACTCTTGCGCACTTCACACAGTTACATAGGATTATAATTAGTGAAAATGTTTTTAGAATGTATATTAAATGCAATTTATGTGTCCTCCCACCCCACAAATTTGCCTGACTCTGCAGTCCTCCTAGATCTTCTGCCACACGCTCAAGGTAGAGCTTCAAAACCTACCACCATGGCCTAACCTCTTAGCATTGTCTCAGTTTCCCTCCAAAAAAGGAGCAGGCTCTGGGTAGTCCTCCATGTGCCCAGTGCAGCAAGAGCTACAGCATCTCCTACCCTCACACTCTACCAGGTGGAACCAAAGAGGATTGTGCCCCTCTAGCCATTTCTGGACTCAGTTGAAACATCATTGTGTGATGGAATCCAGCCCCCATCAGCACTAGCATCCAATGGGTTCACAGAATGGCTGATTCTTCAACACGGCATCCCCACAACATATCTTCAGACCACAAGAATGTGTGTGTGTGTGTGTGTGTGTGTGTGTATGTGTGTGTTTAAGGCAATGGGTTCATGACTATGAGAGCACTGCTAGAAGTATTGCCTGATAAAAGTGAGAGAGTCTCTTAAAAGCTCAACTAGAGTACTAGTTTGGGGCAGACCCATCTCAAGATTGTAGCACTGTCTTTCAGGATGCAATACCTGCATTTAAACAAGGATCAACGTACGGTACATTTTCTCAACAATTGGAATGCTTGGGAATTAGGTGACACTCTGCACCACCACTCCCTGTGACCCACTTAAAACAATGTATGCTTTCACAAACTAAAAACTAAGATCTGGAGGTTAAAAATCCTGGGCCTGGCCAGGCATGGTGGCTCACACCCATAATCCCAGCACTTTGGGAGGCTGAGGCAGGCAGATCACGAGGTCAGAAGATCGAGACCATTCTGGCTAATACAGTGAAACCCCATCTCTATTCAAAATACAAAAAATTAGCCGTGTGTGGTGGCACATGCCTATAGTCCCAGCTACTCAGGAGGTTGATGCAGGAGAATCGCTTGAACCTGAAGGTGGAGGTTACAGTAAGCCAAGATTGCACCACTGCACTCCAGCCTGGACAACAGAGCAAGACTCTGTCTTGAAAAAAAAAAAAAATCCTGGGCCCACAAATGGGGTGGTTACCATTTCTCCCATAGGATATATTATGTCCACTGATTTGTAAGCTGTGACAACCAGCTGGCCACATTGAACTCTTCATGTCAGTGGACAAGCACGGCAGGAAAAAAAAAAAGGTGTTATAGCACTTTGTTAGTGAATCAACCCTAATGACAATAGCAAGCTAGGATTATAACACAATGGGGCAGGGAGGAGAGTGTCTAAGATCTAGGGAATTCACTGTGTTCTGTTGATACTTTCATGCTCAGTGACAACTGTCAGTGGGAAAGCAGCAACCACATCCTAACAAAGGAAATGCAGTTTGGAACTCAGACCTTTAAGAAACCCTTAAGAAAGATGCTGAATATCAATTATAACAGCAGAATAAGCAACAACAGAAGGCACTGTAGTCTGACTTAGAGATTGTTATTTTTCAAAGATTGCAACAGGCCACCATTTTAAAAGCTGGTTTATGATTGGTTGGATTTACACCTCCCTTTTGAGGGTGAAGTGAGAATATCTCGTTCTTACAAAGATGGAGGCCCCACTTTAAACTATCACAAAATGGTGTGAGCAAATCTGAATGCTACAAGGGGAGGACTATACGATACCCAATTTATGTGTTTTCCCAGATTTGCACAGACTTACCTGCCTTCTGATCCCTCAGCTGTTAGGGGAAACTTGTTGCCTTATCTTCTAGCACTATCAGCTATCTCTGCCACCTCTCAGGATTTGGGTAGGCTGTGCCAGCCTCTATTATACTCATTGAGGAAGGAGCTGCCATAGTTCCAGACTCCAATCCCAACTCAGGATTCTGGCTTCTCCAACTCTTCCTACTCAGATGAATTGCCATGCCAAGGGATTTAGGATCTGGCTTCTCCAGGGACTGTCCAAAGGAGTCAGGTGGCAAAATCCAGAAGTATAGGAAAGGACAGTGAGAGGAAGCTAACAGATTCCTTTCTTCTCCTAAGATTCTGCTAGCTAGATTCTGCTAGCCTGTGCCAAAGTGCCATGATTCTGTACAGCTTTTCTCATTCACATGATCAAGCTGGCTGTGTTTTTTCATGAAGTCATGCCAATTTGGTAATGAGCCACCTCGTATTTGCTGTTCCTCCTTCTCTGCCTCTCCAACCTTTTTTCCTCACTATCGACACTCTGGGATTATGCTTCCTAGCAAGGTGTTATCATGGAAAGTTCTGCCTTGGGCTGTTTTCTGGAGAACCTTGGATAAGTCAAATATTTTGAGTAACTCCTCCAAAAGAAGCACTCAAAAATTTAAGAGCACATTCTATGTGCTCCTTTCCCTGAATTTACCACAAAAAGAGGTGTACCATTATCTAAGGATTCTATTTCAATAAATAGTCTCAATTTATACTTTCAATAAAATAAAACATTAGTGTGTCTTTAATATTCTTTGTTCTTCATAATTCTCCAATATGCATTCTATTAAAATTTTGTCTAAGTGTACTTAAAAGTGTTTTTCTTACAGCTTACTTTACCAAGCATCTTTTTATAAAGTTAAATTTGGTGACACATTGTTTAAGCTTGAAATATTTGTGTACTTTTAAAAAGCTTCAATAGCACATTGTTATGATAAATATATTTTAAATATTCTATCTATAATTCCAAGTTTTAAAAGGGAAGAGCGTTGTTCTTAAAATTCCAGAGTATGAGTACAAGTAAGAATAGAATGCTTAACACTTTTTAAATTCCTCCTCTGTTAAAAAGGAGCACATAAGACACATTTTGGAGAATAAAATATAAAAAGCAGTGATAGTTGTTGAAATACTGATCCATCACCTCTAGATTACTGAGTAGAGAAAAAGTCACACCATCAAAAGAAGAAAATTGATCCATTAGCAGAAAAGACTGAAAGACTATCAAATTACAAATACCTAATTTACAAGAAAAATTTAGGAGGTTTTGTTTCAGTTTGTTAAATGGAAGCTTTCAGATATATTTACTAATTAAACACAATGGTAGTGATACACTGGAAATGAATTATATCTTCACTAATTTAATGTTTAAAGGATCCTGGGAGACTTACTAGATCCTAACGGGGGTCATTGTATGTATTCAGTCTGCACTTAAGGATCGGGTGTTCAAACAACAGGATCTTGTCATAGGTCATTAGAATCAAGAAGAATAAATGAAAAATTTACAAGAGTGCAGGCTCTCAAAAGAAGGAAATATTAGGCTCTCCTTCTTTTTAAAATACATTTTCTGTTGGATTTTTAAAAGTTGTTTTCCTATAATGTATCAGAAAGCTAAAAAGTGTTTTCATGACGCAGATTCGAACCCAACAAAAGGAAACATACATTTCAGCAATTATCAGTTGAAATCTCAGCACGGAGGTGGTGATTCTTGCCAATTACAAATTACAGACCTAAAATTTAGTGAACAGATGTCTACCACCTTGGAAAGCAGCTCATCCACCTTGCTTTCCTCTGTGGAAAGTTGGTTGGACTATGGTATGTGCTCTCCTTTTCAGGTTTGACCCAATGGCCTTTGAGAAAGTCTCCAAATCTCTTAGAATATGAATTTCTTTTTTGTCAATTCAACCTTCATTTATACAAGGCAGCCATAGTAAAAACTTTCAAAACTGTTCTAAATGTGATCAGTTTCAGGGAAAGGTAACTCCTTAGCTTTAATCAAGTAAAAGTACACAAGCCCACACATCTTTTTCAGAAAGTCAGGTCCCTCTGATCTATTTGATTGGCGAATATGGTTTATAAAGTATTTAGAAAATCATACTTTTCTATAAAATGTGGTTTTTATATTTAAAGTGTGTATGAACAGTAGGAAGCAAAAAGTAACTTTGAAATCAGTGGTCTACTTGCTTCAGTAAAGAAAACAATTTTATCTTTAGGAGATAATGATTAGGAGGGGAAAGGAAGAAAGAAGAGAGGAACTGAGTAGGGTGGTTACCTTGGCTAGAATAAAAATAGAAATAGTCTGTGATAGAAGCTTAGAAATATAACTATTGCTGATTGGAAGTTTGGCATCATAGGGAGACAGGAGAGAAAAAGAGAGAGAAAGAATAGCATATTTTCTATTTTTATCTGAAATAGGCAACATCAAGCAGTAGCCCTTCTAAAGACTGCTATAAACCAGCTTCCTAGGCTGTGAACTGCCAGAGAACAAGGCCTGTGTCTTCTTCATATCTTTATCCTCAGCCCATTGCACAGTATGTGGCATATAGAAGGCTGATGATAGATGTTTATTGAATGAATAAATGACTGTGCAGCTATTTAGTGAGAGGGAAGCACAACTAAGCATGATATAGAAATGTCAGGAAGTTAGCACACAGAGGATGCTATGTGTCAGTGATTGCCACATATGGAGCAGCAGAGAAGCAGCACGGTCTGAGAGAGCCCTTGTCTTTTATCTACTGTCTTTGCCATTCAACTTTTATGAGATTCCTAACGAAAGCTTCCTTGTGCTAAGTGAAAGGTTTCTTCATAAACTTTATATTTTAGTCACTGCGGAACGCTAAAATTCTTTCTGGAAATATTATATCAGCTTCTGAAATGATAACATTAGAGGCTAGGACATCCATGCCCCACCAGTACATCCATGCCTCACTCCTCTTTCACTGTTTGCCTTATGAGCAGCTCAGTTTGACCCCTATATCACATTTACTTTATTTACTTGCATAGCTCACAAACTCATTGCACCCATTTGATTGTGGAATATCTTGGGAATGTATTCTAGTCACACTTTATGTTTATAATTAAGAAAAATACTGGCTCAAATCCCAATATGTAGATATAAATCTTCCTCAACTACCACAAAATGTATTCAGTGGCTATTTGTTTGGGATGTTTTTATGTCCCCAAACACCAATTCAGAACAGAACACAGATAATGTCGTTACTTCAAACACAGTTATATTTTAAATTGAGTATTTACATGACCTTGTAAATTTCTGTTTTCTCCAGGTGACATTCACATTAAGTTTACTATTTAACATGCCAGCATGGGAATCTCCTGGATACAAGCATGAAAAAGCACTGCTCAGTCTACTGGACAATCCCCATGATGACCCCTTAGCACAGGAGTGCCCACTGCAAGAGCATATGCCAGTTAGCACATGCAGGAGGCATCCAGATGCAAGTCCTTTTCAGCTGACTCCTGAACTGGCTGACACCTTGGTTTGACACACGATCCTCTTATTCCTATTTCTGACTTGGCTACTCCCGTTTATGACTCCATCTCTGCATTTTGGCAAAATACCGCTATAAACAAAGCCCTTTTATTTCTACCCACCAGCAGAACCTTTGGACCCATATACCACCCTGGGGAAGCAGGAGGAAGTTTCACCACCTTACAGAAAGAATTCATATATTTTGACTTGCAAAAGAATACTTCATACAAATAAAGCATGTGTTAATGTATTAATAGATTACATTTGTTATACAGACTTCCTCCGTATAACAAATTATCAACCAAATAGTTATATAAGACTCACCCTTTCAACACTCACCTTTAGCCAATTTCACTAACTAAATATCATAACCATAAAACTATATGTATATATGTATATACACCCAGCTGTGACCTTGCTGCTATTAGAGGATCAACAGACCCTAACCCAAGCATTGACTTCATAGCACAATTCCTCCAGTCATATGTCCACCCTTGAGACTAATCTTCCTTGGAAGTTCCCTTTTACTTCATCTTGACCTGCTAAGTGTCATTGCTCTACTGACATCTACTTATCCTCTCAAGGATAGACTACCCTACCAAAGCTAATACACATCAAGGTGCTAATGCTAGTAAAGCTTATTAAAAAATCAGACCTAGAGTTGCTCCATTCTAGTAATGAACAATTATTTATTAATAGCAAAATCTCAGTCATTAGCAAAAAGGTTATCAGGAGACATTCCAGATAAGAGACCCTTCTCATGGAGCTGTACCTACCTCCTCTATGTAAAATGATCCTACCTCCTCTACTCAGTCCTCAGCTTTCCAAGGCATACTTTATCTGTATAACTATACTCTGTGCATCCTTGAAAAACAAACATTGAGTGATAGTTTTTCCTATTCCTGTCATCATTAGATTTTTTTTTAATCAGGTCCTATTGTTTCCTATTAACCAAATATCAATTTAAACCATTTAATAAAATAGATATAACATTATTCCAGGATGTACCTGATGAATTCTACAGTGTTCTGCATTCAGTAAAACACCTCTTGACCCACAGAGTCAAGTACTTCATGAAATAAAGCCTGTGATTTAATTGAACAAAATTTTGGCAGATTCCATTCATTTATATGCCATAATATAATCAAGCAATGTTATTAAACTAAAAGGCCTCTTTCCAGATTTGACATTCTTAGTACAGGCCACAATATATCTCAAGATAAAAACAGTAAACTTTCTCCAGTAGGGCAGAAAGAAAAAAAATCTTGATTGGTAAGAGAGACTTAAATAGCAAAACCTATGTTTAGCCAGAGTATAAAATGTTCCAGTCTCAAAAGTAATTATCCTAAAAGTAATAGTGAATAAAATTGAGTTTAAATGCAATCTTCAAATTGAAGTGCATTGTCTATTCTAAATTTGATAAAAAGAAAAACTAAACTGGCTAGTTATCACATCATTCTCTGGTACATATGATTCTTTGCCTCTGTGCCTGCTCCTCCCTCTGCACCACTGTTCTTGACCAACTGACAAGGGTCTTTCAAGACCCTGTTCAAATGCCACTTCTTCAATGAAGTTTTTCCAAACTATAGTGAAACATTAAAGATGGGATAATAGAACATTATGTGTTTCATGATGTTCATGTGATACAATAGGGAATACCTACCTCACTTACAAAATGTATTCAGAAAAGAGTAGAACCTTCATCTTATCAAACTCCTCAATATAACAAGTAGTTTATAGGAGGCATATGGAATAGAAGAAACAGTTAAATGACATCCCAAAGAAGCAT
The DNA here is from genome assembly GCA_963573385.1 of Cacajao melanocephalus. Taxonomy (NCBI): domain Eukaryota; kingdom Metazoa; phylum Chordata; class Mammalia; order Primates; family Pitheciidae; genus Cacajao; species Cacajao melanocephalus. Next base: position 14,763 of record CAUYLG010033950.1, read on the forward strand.
TTAGCCAAATCCAGAATTCAGGACATTCTCCAGGATATATTAATGTAGTTTTTTTTAAAAAAAAATGTTAGGTAGACAATTGCAGAATAAAAGATACTAAAGAGACGTAAAAACCAAGCATAACTGGTAGATCTTGTTTTGGTCCTAATTCCAACAAAACACTCCAAAAAGACATCTTTGAAACAATTTGAGAAATTTGAATGTGGACTGGATATTAGATGCTATTAAAAATGGTAGTTAATTTCTTGGGTATTATAACAAGATGACATTTATATAAAAAACATACTTTTAAATGAGAGATTCCTATTAAGTGAAATGACATAGCATTTGCCTTAAAATACTTAAGCAAAAAAAATAAGAAGAAGAAATTAGATGATAGTTGAAATAAGATTGACAAAACAATGGTAATTATTGAGATTGCTGATAGGTATATGAAGGTTTATTAAACAACATTCTCTACTTTTGTGTATCTTTGAAATTTTACATAATAAAATGATTTAAAATGCTGAAAGGCTATAGTGAGGGAAAAGCCACAGGACTTAATTTATACAGTGGTGAGCAAGAGCCCCACAAGTGCTATATTCTCAAGTAGGAAAAACAATAAGCAAAATTTTTTACGAATATAAATATATTATAATTTGTCAGTGCTACAGAAGAAAAGTACAATGTGTCATGAGAGTGTGGAATGAAGATTATGCTTGGGTGCCTGCAGGGCCTGCATGCTTCTCATCACTCAACCCAGGCCACACACTAGTTCTCTGAGTTATCTTGCCCTCGCTAGGACATTTGGTTATCCACTCCTTTTCCCTTCACTCTCATACCACATACAGTTTTATTTATAATGTCAATTGTAATTTACTACACACACCTAATTACATGTCTTACCAAACTACATCCACCTCCACCCCCTCCCAAGTTTATTAAGTCCTTAATGGCACAGACATGATTCGGTCCAGGTCTCTGTTCCCAGGATTCAGTTAACTGTGGGCCCATGGAGATACTGCCTGATCCTACCATAAAAAAGCTCCCCCTTCAACCTTTCACCTAATTGTTTTGATATCCATTGGTAATCATTGCCCAGATATATTATTAGAGCAATTTTTTGAAAATAAAATTTACTAAGGGCACGGACATTTATTAGGCCCTCTGTCTGACACTACACTAAAACCATCATGTCAGGCCAGATTCCAGGACTCGGATGGACAAAAGGACCTAATCTGCCCCCTGAAACCTCTACTTTGTGACTTAATTGATTATAGTCCCTTACTTATCTTCACTGCAGACTGGAGTGAGTGAGGGGTCCCTTCCTGTTACTTGGAAAATTTATTGTTAGAAGTAGAGAAACCTAGATTAGAAGAAAATGAAGCCAAAACTCCTCCAAGACAACAAAGTATCATCTATCTTTCTAGTGTGCCAAGGAGGTTCTGCACCTTACAGAATCTCTGCTTTACATAGCAGGATAACCAAAGGATCCATCCAGTACTGAGACTGTGGTAACCAGTTAAGATGTTTTTAGCTGGGCACAATGGTTCATGTTTGTAATCTCAGCACTTTCACTTTGGGAGGCTGAAGTGGGTGGATCACCTGGGGTCAGGAGTTCAAGACTAGCCTGGCCAACATAGTAAAAACCTGTGTCTACAAAAATAAATAAATAAATAAATAAATAAATAAATAAATAAATAAAATTAGCTGGGCATGGTGGTGTGCACCTATAATTCCAGCTATTTGGGAGGCTGAAGCAGGAGAATCTCTTGAACCTAGGAGGCAGAGATTGCAGTGAGCAGAGGTCTTACCATTGCACTCCAACCTGGGCAACAAAAGCAGAACTCCATCTCAAAAAAAAAAAAGTTGTTAAAACTTTAATCTTTTTAAACACCATATATATAGATCGTATGTACATAGTTAAAATTTGGACTTAAAGGTTTACCATACTTCTAAAAAATATGTTCCAGTTCCCAATTAAAAAATACATATTATTATACAAATCTATATATGACTATAAATAAATAAATATTTATATATGACTATAAATAAATATATATGACTATAAATAAATAAATAAATATTTTAATATGAATATAAATATCTTTATATATAAATAAAATATATATAAATAAAATATATATAAATAAAAATAAATATGATTATATGAATGTATAGTATATATTTTAATTGGGAACTGGAACCTATTTTCATATCTATTTCTCATATATAATTATATACAAATCATATATATATTCATATATATAAATCATATATATATAATTTGTATATAATTATATATAATATGGATGTATATTATATATAATTATATACATCTATATTTATATATAATTATATATATCTATATATATCTATAATATCGATATATAATTATATATAAATATTTGATTATATATAATCAT
>CAUYLG010033951.1:0-49773 GCA_963573385.1 Cacajao melanocephalus
GGTATATTGCTGGCCTTGCCGGCTGAAGGTAAATTGTTTCTGGTGGGCCTTATGAACAAAAATGGAGAAAAAAGCATTTGCCAAGTCAATGGCTACATACCAGGTACCAGGAGATGTGTCTCGAACTCCTGACCTCGGGTGATCTGCCCACCTCAGCCTCCCAAAGTGCTGGGATTAACATGAGTTAGACACCATACCTGGACTTAGGATATGTGTTAATTTGCTCAAGCAGTGAAATCACATCTGGTATAGCAGCTGCAATTGGACTTACCGCTTGGTTAAGCTTAGGATAATCCACTGTCATTCTCCAAGATCCATCTGTCTTCTGCACAGGCCAAATGGGAGTGTTGAATGGGGGAATCACTGCATCTTTCAAGTCCTTGATGGTGGCACTAATCTCTGCAATCCCTCCAGGGATGTGATATAGTTTTTGATTTACTGTTTTTCTAGATAGAGGCAGCTCTAATGGCTTCCATTTGGCCTTTCCCACCATAATAGCCCTACCCCACCAGTCAGGGAGCCAATGTAGGGGTTCTGCCAGCTGCTAAGTATGTCTATGCCACGTAAGCATTCTGGCACTTGGGAAATGACCACGTCATGAGTCCAGGGCCCACTGGATCCACTGTAATTCAGACCTGAGCTCAAACTCCATTAATTACCTGATCTCCATAAGCCCCTACTTTAACTGGAGAACCACAGTGATGTTTTTGGGTCCCCTGGAATCAACATCAGCTCAGAGCCTGTGTCCAGTAGTCCCTGAAATGTCTGATCATTTCCGTTTCCCCAGTGCACAGTTACTCTGGTAAAAGTCAACCTTTCGTTGCAGGCCAGCCATTCGCATGGTAAGAGTTTGTGTCTGTTTTTCCACAATTTCAGCTGTTTCTCTACAGGAGATGAGACTCCTAATCAGGGCAATCTTAGCAGAGTTGAGGCTCAGTATCGCTTTTGAAGCTGGGAGACAGAATCCCTGAGATGATACTTTTCTTTCATCACTTTGTCTACTGAACTTATGAGCAACAAACCAGCTTCATTATGTTTCTTGGTTCGCCACATGTGGTCAAAGGTATTGTGTATAGAGTCACTAAACTCCTTGCCTCTCATGAGCGATGAATCAGGAGTGTCGAATATATTTATTTTGCATAACTCTCTAAACAATTCATGCCAAGGACTATCAATGTTTTCTATATTATTAGAAGTAGAGTCCTCTGTATTTTTGGATCTAATCATATTAGGTAGCCAACTTCAGAAACCTAAGAAACCAACAAAAGAATGTTCTTAATATTCTGTTCCTGCAGAATCACTCCTGTTCCAAAATCTGTATTAGTCAGAGTTCTCCAGAGGGACAGAACTAATGGAATACACACACACACACACACACACACACACACACACACACACATGTATACATATATATACATATACAAAGAGGAGTTTATTAAGTATTAACTCACACAATCACTAGATCCCACAATAGGCCATCTGCAGGCTGAGGAGCAAGAAGAGGCAGTCTGAGTTCCAAAACTGAAGAACGTGGAGTCCGATGTTCAGGGGCAGGAAGCATCTGGCATGGGAGAAAGATGTAGGCTAGGAGGCCAGGCCAGTCTCTCTCTCTTTTTTTTAAAATAGAGACGGGGTTTCACCATGTTGGTCAGGCTGGTCTTGAACTCCTAACCTTGTGATCTGCCCGCCTCAGCCTCCCAAAGTGCTGGGATTACAGGCATGAGCCACTGTGCCTGCCCTCAGGCCAGCCTCTCTTTTCACATTTTTCTGCCTGCTGAAAAATGTGAAAACGGTGGGTCTGCCTTTCCCAGCCCACTGACTCAAATGTTCATCTCCTTTGGCAACACCCTCACTGACACACCCAGGATCAATACTTTGAATCCTTCAGTCCAATCAAGTTGACATTCAGTATTAACCATCACAGGCCCTGACACCTGCTCTCTACTGTTTCATTCTTATCCCCGTTGTTACTAATGAGCTCAGTTCTGTGACAGTATCCACCCCCATCACCTCTGGTCTGCAGAGGAGAGCCACTACTGAACTGTCTTGTTTGTGGCTCTCACACTTAGCTTTTATTTATTATTTATGTATTTATTTATTTTTGAGATGAAGTCTTGCTCTGTCATCCAGTCTGGAGACCAGTGGCATGATCTCAGCTCACTGCAATCTCCGCCTCCCAAGTTCAAGAGATTTTCCTGCCTCAGTCTCCTGAGTAGCTGGGATTACAGGCACCTGCCACATGCCCAGTTAATTTTTTTATTTTTTAGTAGAGACTAAAAATTTATTTTTTATTTTTTAGTTTCACCATGTTGGTCAGACTGTTCTTGAACTCTTGACCTTAGGTGATCCACCCACCTTGGCCTCCCAAAGTGCTAGGATTACAGGTGTGAGCCACTGTGACAGGCCCCACACTTAGCTGTCAATTGTTGGTTAATCACTCTCTATTTTTCTTTATCTTTTTCCTGAGTTCAAGTCAAGTTTAGCCATAGCCACTCAATTTCACTGTTTTAATAATTACTATTACCCCCATTAATCTCAAATACCTGATCTACTACACCAGCTAATGCATTTCTTTCAACTGTCACACCATCCTCATTCGCCACCAATGAAATTGCACTTTGGCTTTGTGCAGGGGCTATTTATAAGTAGTCATGTTCTCTTGTCAGCTGGACATCAGGTTATAACACTCCCAGCAGCTGGAGAAATGAGTCCTTTATTCCTGCATAAGGGTCTTGATAATGTAGGCAAAATACCATCTTAACATTTTTTATCTTGGACCACTCTTAGCACCAACTGTCACATGTTGAGTTCCCCAGGAAGCAAACTCTGAGAAGAATCTAGTATGCAGGATATTTTATTAGGAAATACTCTTAGGATCAACAGGGTGAGATTGAGTGTGGTGGCTCATGCCTGTAATTGCAGCACTTTGGAAGGCTGGGGCAGGAAAGAACTGTTTGAGGCTGAGAATTCAAGAGCAGCCTGGGCAACATAATAAGACGCTGCTTCTATAAAAAACAAACAAAACTAGCTAGGCATGGTGGCATACATCTATAGTCCCAGCTACCCAGGAGGCTGAGGTAGGAGGATCACTTGAGCCCATGATTTTGAGGCTGCAGTGAGCTATGATCATGACACTGTGCTACAGCCTGAGTGACAGAGCAAAAACTTGTTTTGGAGAAAGAAAAAAAAGATAAGAAATAAGCAAGCAAGATTGAGCAGAGGAAGAAGTTGAACTGGAAGGTAGTCTCCTGAAGGAAGCTCTGGAATTGGAATGACTCTTCTGAGTTGTCCTGAGTGGGCATGGGAACAGAACAGCCCTTATACCACCACATTGATCAACTATTGAATGTGGGCCACCCCAGAAATGGAATATAATCTTGGGCAAAATAACTTTCTTCAGCTGAGACACTCCCCAGAGTGACTGACAGTTGAGGGCTTTCTGCTTATAGCACTCCCAGCAGCTGGAGGAATGAGTCTTTTATTCCTGAATGGGGGTCTGGGAAGCACTTCACAGTATCAGCTACATCCATGAATGCAAGATTGGTTAATATTTGAAAATCAATGTAATTTACCATTGTGAGAATTTAGCCAACTGCAAAGTTAAAAGAATCACAGTGACCACACAAGATCACCCTCACTTCTGACACCAATTTTAAGTTTTAGGATCCCTCAACTCACCTCAGTTTGTATCATTCACTAGAAGGACTCATAGAACTTACTGAGAGCTGTTATACTCATCGGTATGCTTTATAACAGCTAAAGGATACAAATATAAATTAGCTAAGGGAAGACATGCAGAGGGCAGTATGCAGAAAAAGTGCCAAATGCAAAGTTTCCTCTCCTTGTGGAGTCAGAACATTGTAACTTTCCCACAAGCAAAGTGTAACAAAGTACATGTAGTATTACCAACCAAGGAAGCTCCCCTGAGCTTCAGTGTCCAGAGTTTTTACTGGGGGGCCCTATCATGTTGGCATGATTGACTGCTTACGTGGCTGATCTCAGTTTTCAGTCCTTCAAGAGGTTGAGCTAATACTGTGTGACCCAAAACCCCTACACTAAACTGCATTATTGGTCTTCCTGGTATGGTTGGCCATCACACCCTATATATTATCTGATGTAGCCAATCCTCTGGCAGACAAAAATAGTTCTATCAGGCATGACATCCCAGGAACTTAGAGATGACCTTTTAGAAACCAAGGGCAAAAGCCAGACCTTATTTTGGGCATGGGTAAATTTTTTGCTATACCACCATATTAATCAAAGAAAGAAGAAAAATCATATGATTGTTTCCATGGATGCAAAATAAGCATTGACAAACATCAAAACCCAATTATTATATAACTCACTGAAAGTTAGGGCAAGAAGAGAATTTTACAACTGGATAAAAAGCATCTAAGAAAAATGGATAGCTAATATCACGCTAAGGAATACAGAAATGCTTTTCCTCAAAGATTGAGGATAAGGCAAAAATGTCTGCTCTCACTATTTTTAATATATTTAATACATGCAGGAATGAAACAGATAAATTTGTCTTTATTTGCAGATGGCATAACTGTGTATGTAGAAAATCCTAAGGAACCTGCAAAGTAACTATTGAAGCTAATAAATGAATTTAGCAGGGCTATAGTGTATACAAAATCACAAAGTAAACACACAAAAATCTATTTCTTTTCTATGTATTAGCTACAATTTGTCTTTTTGTTTTGTTTTACCTTTTTTTTTTTTTTTTTTTACCTGAGATAGGGTCTTGCTCTGTCGCCCAGGCTGGAGTGCAGTGGCGTGATCTCAGCTCACTGCAACCTCTGCTTCCTGGGTTCAAGTGATTCTCCAGTGTCAGCCTCCCAGGTAGCTGGGATTACAGGCGCGTGCCACCACAGCTGTCTAATTTTTGTATTTTTAGTAGAGACAGGGTTTCACTGTGTTAGCCAGCCTGGTCTCAAACTCCTGACCTAAGTGATCCTCTCGCCTCGGCCTCCCAAAGTGCTGGGATTGCAGGTGTGAGCCACCACACCTGGCTTTACTAGTTCCAATTTGAAGATGAAATAATTATAATTTGCAATAATATCAAAAACGTAAAATACTTAGAAATAAATTTAAGGAATGACATGCCAGACCTCTTTACTGAAAATTACAAAATTTCTCAAAGAAACAAAGAGACCTAAAACAAATAGAGAGATATCATGCTCATGGATGAGAAGATTTAAAAAATTGTTATATTGTTAATCTTCCCAAATTGGTCCTCACATTCTACATAACTTTATCAAAATCCCAGCAGGATTTTTTTTTTGGTAGAAATTAATAAACTGATTCTAAAATGTATTTAGAAGAGCTAGAATAGCTAATACATCTTGAAAAGAAAAACAAATTTGGAGACCTTACACTATATGATTTAAAGTCAGATGGGATCAGCAAAAGGATATTGCAGCGGTTACCCCCCAGGAGACATTTGGCAATATCTGGAGACATTTTTGGTTGTCACAATTAGGAAAGTGGGTACCACTGGCATTCAGTGAATACAGGTCAGGGATGCTGCTAAACACCCTGTAATGCATGCAAGAGCCTCTGCCACTGTAAGGAATTATCTAGCCAAAATGTCAATATTGCTCAGCTTAAGAAATCTTATGATAGACAAATGTAACAATGTAACAGAATGGAGAGTTTAGAAATAAATTCACACAACTGAATTTTAGAAAAGGTGCTAATGTAATTTAATAGGAAAAGAAAAGTCTTTTCAATCAATGGTGATAAACAACTGGATATTTGGGTGGGAAAAAAATAAGCCTTGACTTCAATCTTACATATTATACAACTAATTCAAGATGGGTCGTAGATCTAAATGTAAAATTAAATTTTAATGTTTTCAGACAGAAGATGATAATAGCATAAGAGAATATCTTAGTGCTTTTTTTTTTTTTTTTTTTTTTTGAGATGGAGTTTTGTTCTGTTACCCAGGCTGGATCCCAGTGGCATGATTTGGCTCACTGCAACCTCTGCCTCCTGGGTTCAAGCCATTCTCCTGCTTAAGCCTCCTGAGTAGCTGGGATTACAGGCATTTGCCACCACGCCCAGCTAATTTTTGTATTTTTAGTAGAGATGGAGTTTCACCACATTGGCCGAGCTGGTCTGAAACTCCTGACCTCAAGTGACCCACACACCTCTGCTTCCTAAAGTGCTGGGATTACAGGCATGAGCCACCGCACCTGGCCAGAGAATATCTTCTCTACCTAGGAATAGGCAAAGATTGTTAGACAGGATATATACCCTAGCCAAAAAAGAAGAAATTGATAAATTGACTTCATCAAAATTAAACATTTCTGCTCCTCAAAAGGTACTGTTAAGAAAAGGAAAAGGTAAGCCTCAGATTAAGAGAAAATATTTACAGTACATATATTATAAAATGATTCATAACTAGAATGTATAGAGAACTTCTATGAATCATTAAGAAAAAGACAACCCAATTTAATAATGGGTAAAAGAGTTGAACAGATACTTTATAAAGTTAGACATGTAAATGGCTAATACATCATTAGTTGTCAAAGAAACATAAATTTTGTTGTTTGTTTTTTGAGGTAGAGTCTTTCTGCCTCCCAGGCTGGAGTGCAGTGGCACGATCTCTGTTCATTGCAACCCCTGCCTCCCAGGTTCAAGTGATTCTCATGCCTCAGCCTCACGAGTAGCTGGGACCACAGGCATGTGCCACCAAGCCTGGCTATTTTTTTTTGTATTTTCAGTAGAGACGGGTGTTTCACCATGTTGGCCAGGCTGGTCTTGAACTCCTGGCCTTAAGTGATCTACCTGTCTTGGGCCTCCCAAAGTGCTGAGATTACAGGTGTGAGCCATGGCGCCCAGGCTGAGAAACACAAATTAAAACAACAATGAAGTACCACTATACACCCACCAGAATTACTAAAATTTAAAAGACTTTTTAAAGTGTTGGAGAAGATGTGGAGCAACCCTGCTATGGTCTGAATGTTGGTGTCCCCAAAATTTATATGTTGGAACCTAACACTCAATGTGATAGTATTAAGAGATGGGGTCTTTGGGGAAGTGATAGGTCATGAGGACTCTACCTTCATAAATTAGGATTAATGCCCCTATAAAAAGAGTTTGAAGATAGACGCCTTGCTCCTTCTGCCAATAAGGCCACATAGAAGGCACGACCCTGGAAGCAGACAGCAAGCCCTCACCAGACATAAAATCTGCTGGCCCCTTGATGTTTGACTCCCTACCCTCCAGAACTGTGCAATAAATTTCTATAAACTACCAAGTCTAAGGTATTTTGTTATAGCTGCCTGAATGGACTAAGGTGAACCTAAACTCGCATACATTGCTGGTGGAAGTATAAAATGGCATGACTACATTGGAAAACTCTTTGATTTTTTTTCTTTAGATGGAGTTTGCGTAGGTTGTGGAGCAGTGGTGCAATCTCTGCTCACTGCAACCTCCACCTCCCAAGTTCAAGTGATTCTCCTGCCTCAGGCTCCCAAATAACTGGGATTTCACACACCCGCCACCACATCTAGCTAATTTTTGTACTTTCAATAGTGACGGAGTTTCACCATGTTGGCCAGGCTGGTCTCAAACTCCTGACCTCAAGCGGTCTACCTGCCTTGGCCTCCCAAAGTGCTGAGATTACAGGTGTGAGCCACCGTGCCCAGCCTTGATTGTTTCTCAAGTGTTAAACGCATACCTATCCTAATGCTCAGCAATCCATTCCTAGGTTTTTACCTAGAAAAAATTACAATGCATATCCATGAAAAGACTTGTACAAGAATGCTGGCTGGGTGCAGTGACTCACACCTGTAATCCCAGCACTCTGGGAAGCCGAGGTGGGCAGATTGATTGAGCTCAGAAGTTCAAGATAAGCGTGGGAGACATGGAAAAATCTCACCTCTACAGTGAATTAAAAAAAAAAAATTTAGCCAGGTTTGATGGTGCACGTCTGTGGTCCCAGCTACATGGAAGGCTGAGGTGGGAGGACAGTTTGAGCTCAGAAGGTTGAGGCTACAGTGAGCTGTGATCTTACCACTGCACTCCAACCTGGGCAACAGAGCAAGATCCAGTCTCAAAAAAAAAAAGAGATATTTAGCAGCTTTATTTATAAAAGTTCTGCCAGGCATGGTGGCTCACGGTTATAACTCCCACACTTTGGGAGGCTGAGGTAAATGGATTAACTGAAGTCAGGAGTTCAAGACCAGCCTGACCAACATGGTGAAACCCTATCTCTGCTAAAAATACAAAAATTAGCCAGGCATGGTGGTGTGCACCTGTAGTCCCAGCTACTCAGGTAGCTGAGACAGAAGAATTGCTTGAACCCAGGAGGCGGAGGTTGCAGTAAGCCAAGATTGCACCACTGTGCTCAGCATGGGCAACAGAGCAAGACTCCATCTCAAAAACAAAAAACAAAAGTCCTAAATTATAAACAACCCACATGTGCATCAATAGGAGATCAGATAAACAAATTGTGTTATATCCATATAATAAAATATCATTTAGCAACAAAAATCTATGATTTATTGATATACGTAACAACATGTTTGAATTTTAAAAACATTAAGTTGGGAGAAAGAAGTCTGACATAAAAGAGTAAATACTGTTTAATTCTAATTATTTGAAGCTCTAAAACAGGTAAAGGACATGAAGGAACTTTTCAGGAATGCTTTATATCTTGATTGGGGTGTTGGTTACATGAATGTATAAATTTTTCAAAACCCAGCTGCAATGGTTTGACTGTGTCTCCCAAATTTTGTGTGTTGGAAACTTAATCCCCAAACTCACACATTGACGATATTTGGAGGTGAAGTCTTTGGGAGATTATTAGAATTCAATAAGGTTATCAGGGTGGGGCCTCCATGATGGGACTGGTGGCTATATAAGGAGAGGAAGAGAGACTTGAGCTGGCATGCTTCCTATTGCTCGCCATGTGATGCCTCCCACTACGTCATGATGCAGCAGGAAGGCCCTCATCAGGTGCTGAACCTGGCTCTTGGACTTCCCAGCCTCCAGCACCACAAGCTAAATTAAACCACTATTCTTTTTTTTTTTTTTTTTGAGATGGAGTTTCCCACTTGTTGCCCAGGCTGGAGTGCAATGGCATGATCTCGGCTCACTACAACCTCCACCTCCTGGGTTCAAGCAATTCTCCTGCTTCAGCCTCTCAAGTAGCTGGGATTACAGGTGCTCGTCACCACACCCAGCTAAATTATTTTCGTATTTTTAGGAGAGATGGGATTTCATCATGTTGGCCAGGCTGGTCTCAAACTCCTGACCTCAGGTGATCCACCCGCCTTAGCCTCCCAGAATGCTGGGATTAAATGTGTGAGCCACCGCGCCCGGCCTATAAACCACTGTTCTTTATAAATTACCCAATCTGTGGTATTCACATATAGCAACAGAAAATGAACTCAGATACCATCTGACTATATATTTAAGATCTACACATTTTACTAAATGTAAATAATCTCCATTGAACATTAACAACGACAAAGCACAAAAAAGAAAGAAAAAATTTTAAAGTAAAAGAATAAAATGTGAGCTGGCCAATTCAAGGATACAAACCAGGATAAAAGCCTTTTAAAAACTGTATCCATGCTTGAGTGCAGGAGCTTGAGACCAGCCTGGGCAACATAGCAAGATCTGGTCTCTATTTTTTTTAAAAAAACCCTGTATCTATGTTAATCTTAATGATATGACTTTTATATTTATTTACTTTTGAGATAGAGTCTTGCTCTGTCACCCAGGCTGGAGTCTGGTGGTACAATCTCGGCTCACTGCAACCTCTGCCTCCCAGGTTCAAGCTATTCTTCTGCCTTAGCCTCCCGAGTAGCTGGATTACAGGTGCACACCACCGCGACCGGCTAATTTTTGTATTTTTAGTAGAGACAGGGTTTCACCATGTTAGCCAGGCTGGTCTTAAACTCCTGACCTCAAGTGATCCACCTGCCTTGGCCTCCCAAAGTGCTGGGATTACAGGTGTGAGCCACCGCTCCTGGTCTAGTGATATGACTTTTAAAATAATAATATGGCTGAAAAATTTTCTGAAATGTGTAGCCTTAGCTTTCTTCTAAGAGCTAATCAAGTATTTGGAGTTATTTCCATCTCTAAGATTCTTTGAGAGTTATGAACTCAGATGTTCCAATTATAAATTAATTGGTACATTTAGCAATGATGGAGCACTTGATACTTTGGGAGCTATACTAGGCCTGTCTTATTATTATCAATAAAAGTGTATGGAAGTGGCCAGGCACAGTGGCTGATGCCCATAATCCCAGCATTTTGGAAGGCTGAGGTGAATGGATCACTTGAGCTCAGGAGTTCAAGACCAGCCTGGGCAACATGGCAAAACCTTGTCTTTACCAAATATACAAAAAATTAGCTGGGCATGGTGGTGTGTGCCTGTGGTCCTGGGTACCCAGAAGGCTGAGGTGGGAAGATTGCATGAGCCTGGGAAGCAGAGGTTGTGGTGAGCCTCGATCACATCACTATACTCCAGCCTGGGCAACAGAGTGAGACCTTGTCTCAAAACAAAAAAAGTGTAGAATATATAAGTGAATGAACAAGCTGAATTGTGTCCTCCCAAATTCATATATCAAAGTCTTAACCTCCAGTACCTCGGAATGTGACTATATTTGAAGGTAGTTTCTTTTTTTATTTTTTCTATATTTTAAATGCTCATATTTTGTTTCTCCTCTCAAGTTCCTCCCTTTGCGTGTTTGCTAGTTTCTTTAAAGAAGTAATCAAGTTAAAATTAGATTTTTTTTTTTTTTGAGATGGAGTCTTGCTCTGTCACCCAGGCTGGATGGATTGCTGTGGTGCAATCTTGGCTCACTGCAGCCTCTGCCTTCCACGTTCAAGTGATTCTCCCACCTCAGCCTCCCAAATAACTGGGATTACAGGCGTGCACCACCACACCTGGCTCATTTTTGTATTTTTAGTGGAGATGGGGTTTCACCATGTTGCCTAGGCTGGTCTCAAACTCCTGGTCTCAGGTGACTCAACCACCTCAGTCTCCCAAAGTGCTGGGATTACAGGTGTGAGCCACCAAGCGCAGCCTAAAATGAGATATTCATTTATTTATTTATTTAGAGACAGGTTTCATCATGTTGGCCAGGCTGATCTCAAACTCCTCACCTCAGGTGGTCCACCTGCCTCGGCCTCCCAGAGTGCTTTGATTACAGGCGTGAGCCACCGTGCCCAGCCTAAAATGAGATCTTTAGTGTGGACCCAAACCTATTATGACTCATCCCCTTATACAGAGAGGAGATCAGGACACAGAAAACACAGATGGAGGGCAGCTGTGTGAAGACACAGTAAGAAGGCAGCCATCTGTAAGTCAATGAGAGAGGCCTCAGAAGAAACTAACTCTCCTGACACTTTGATCTTGGACTTCCAATTTCCAGAGCTGTGAGAAAATAAATTTCCATTATCTAAGCTACCTGGTCTGTGGTATAACAAAGGCTACTTTGTTACAATAGCCTTAGCAGAGTGAAACATACATATTCTATTCAATAAGACTAATGGTTGAATTTAACAATTATTCATTTGGCCGGGCGCGGTGGCTCATGCCTGTAATCCTAGCACTTTGGGAGGCCGAGGTGGGTGGATCACCTGAGGTCAGGAGTTCAAGACCAGCCTGGCCATCATGGTGAAACCCCATCTTAAAAACAAAACAAAACAAAACAATTATTCATTGAACACACATTTTACTGTGCTACATTCTGGCTGGATGATTAAGGCATGGCCTCTTTCCCTTAAATGCAGACAGACATGGTAGTAAGGAGTGATTCTGCACAAGCCAGCAGTGAACACACACTATCAGCTTATATTCCTCTACATACAGTCATGTGACTTAATGACGGGTATATGTTCTGAGAGATATGTTGTTAGGCAACTTCATTGTTGTTTGACCATCACAGAGCGCACTTACACGTACCTAGATGGTGCAGCCTACTATGCACGTGGGCTATATGGTATTGCCTATTGGTCCCAGGCTACAAAGCTGTTCAGCATGTTATTGCCCTGAATACTGTAGGCACTTGTAAAACAGTGGAAAGTATTTGGTTATCTAAACATACTATGTATATCTAAATGTAGTAAAATACCGTATAGAAGATAAAAAATGGTACACCCATACAGGGCAGCTCCATTATAATCTTTATATAGGATTATAATCTTTTAACAGGACCCCCATCGTATATGTGGTCCACTGACCAAAACATCCTTATGTGGTGCATGACTCTACTTTATCGAATAGAAAGATATTGTTTTGGCATAAATATCATATCTGGCCAAATTAACAAAATCTTCTTTTTTTTTTTTGAGACAGTTGCACTCTGTCACCCAGGCTAGAGTACAGTGTAACAATCTCGGGTCACTGCAACCTCCGCCTCCCAGTTCAAGCGATTCTCCCTCCTCAGCCTCCCGAGTAGCTGGGACTACAGGCACATGCCATCACGCCCAGCTAATTTTTGTATTTTTAGTAGAGACGGGATTTCACCATGTTGGCCAGGATGGTCTTGATCTCCTGACCTTATGATCTGCCCGCCTTGGCCTCCCAAAGTGTTGGGATTATAGGCGTGGGCTACTGTGCCTAGCCAAGTTTTGTATTTTTAATAGAGATGGGGTTTTGCTATGTTGGACAGTCTGGTCTCAAGCTCCTGACCTCAGGTGATCCACTTGCCTCGACCTCCCAAAGTGCTGAGATTACAGACGTGAGCCATCACATCAAGCCTAACAAAATTTTTTTAGTTATAAGGAACAGAAACTAGCCCAAGTAGCTCTAAGTAAAATTGGAAGGGAAGGTGATTTTTTTTTTTTGAGGCCACAGAGCAGTCTCGTGGTATAGTGTAGCTGGGCCACACAGGCAGTGAAGCCAGTTCCTGGAGAGTCATCAAAAATCAAAATTGCTCCTCTCTTTGACTGGGGCCACAGGTGACTTCTCATCCTTGGTCTCTCCACAGGCCTGTTTTCTTTGTATTTTCTGTAGCCAGTGTTCTTTGCTTCTCTGTGAAAATTGACATCATCCCAGCCCTGGGTCTACAGCATATCTTATTTCACAGGGGCAGCACCATTAACCAGCTGGCTAGTGACTTACAGTCCTGGTTCCAAGTTTTGGGAAAGTCTAGTGGTCCATTTGGACCAGGTGTTCACCCCTTGTCCTATTGTCTTTCATCAGAGGATGTCGGATAATAGTACACACTTGGCCACCGAAGCTGGAGAAAAAGGAAATTCTCAAAGAGGGGAATTATAAACGGGACAAGCATTCCAAAAAGCTCCTTTTACAAGCATCAGAATGAAATTGAATAATAATGGAATGAAAGGAAATTCATTCCATCCATCAGCAAGTGAATCTATTTATCTGCATTGATTTAGACTGGGTTTTTCAAACCTAGTAACACATTAGATTTACCTAAGGAGTTTCAAACACATGCCAGTGCCTGGGTCCCATCTTATACCATAACATCAGAATCTATAGAGGTGGGGCCCAGGTCATTTAAAAATACTCGATGAGGCTGGGCGCAGTGGCACAAGCCTGTAATCCCAGCTACTCAATCACTTGAACCTAGGAGGTGGAGGTTGCAGAGAGCCAAGATTGCGCCATCGCACTCCAGCCTGGGCAACAAGAGCAAAACTCCACCTCAATGAAATAAAATAAAATAAAATAAAATGAAAAATAAAAATACCCGATGAGCCTAATGTACTGCCAGGGTTGCAGATTACTTGCTTATACATCACACCAGTAGAACTTAGACTTCGGATTTTTAACTTTCATATTTTATTTTTAAAATATGTGGTCAAGATAGTAACCATGTGACTGTTAAAATTATGGCAAAGTCATCACCAACTATTTGGAGAGAGAGCTTTTTCCAGAGGAAAATATTTGGAGGAGTAATATTTTTTTTTTCTTTCTTTGAGATGGATTGTTGCTCTGTTGCCCAGGCTGGAATACGGTGATGTGACCTCCACTTCCCAGGCATAAGCAATTCTCCTGCCTCAGCCTCCCAAGTAACTGAGACAACGGGCAGGCACCACCATGCCCGGCTAATTTTTGTATTTTTAGTAGAGAGATGGGGTTTTACCATTTTGGCCAGGCTGATACTGAATTTTTGGCCTCAAGTGATCTGCCTGCCTCGGTCTCCCAAAGTGCAGGTGTGAGCCACCACGCCCAGCCGGGAGAAGTAATATTAATTTGAAAAAAGCAATAAATCACCCTGGCCAACATGGCAAAACCCTGTCTCTACTAAAAGTACAAAAATTAGCCAGGTGCGTGCCTGTAATCCCAGCTACTTGGGAGGCTGAGGCAGGAGAATCACTTGAACCTGGGAGGCAGAGGTTGCAGTGAGCCCAGATTGTGCCACTGCACTCCAGCCTGGGTAACAGATCGAGACTTCGTCTCAGAAATAAAAAAGCAATACAAAAATTAGCCAGGTGTGGTGGCATGCGTCTGTAATCCCAGCACTTTGGGAGGTGGAGGTGGGAGGATCACTTGAGGTTAGGAGTTGGAAACCAGCCTGGGCAACGTGCTGAAACCCCGTCTCTACCTAAAATACAAAAAATTAGCCAGGCATGGTGGTGGGTGCCTGTAATTCCAGCTACTCAGGAGGCTGAGGCAGAAGGATCGCTAGAACCCAGGAGGTGGAGGTTGCAGTGAGCTGAGATGGCTCCACTGCAATGCAACCTGGGTGACAGAGTGAGACTCTGACTCAAAAAAGAAAAAGAAAAGTGTTAATTACATTTCTGTATGTTTGGGCTCTGCAAAGTTAATCCTCAGGTTCCTGGAAATTTAATTGTCTTCTTTTTTATTTATTATTATTATTATTTGAGACCAAGTCTTACTCTGTTGCCCAGGCTGCAGTGCAGTAGCACAATCTCAGCTCACTGCAACTTCCACCTCCTGGGTTCAAGAGATCCTTGTGTCTCAGCCTCCCCAGTAGCTGGGATTACAAGCTCATGCCACCACACCCAGCTAATTTTTGTATTTTTTTTTGGTCAAGATGGGGTTTCGAGGCCAGGTGTGGTGGCTCACGCCTGTAATCTTAGCACTTTGGGAGGCTGAGGCAAGTGGATCACTTGAGGTCAGGAATTCGAGATCAGATTGACCAAATGGCAAAACCCTGTCTCTACTGAAAATAAAAAACTTAGCCAGGCAGTGTGGCGGGCACTTGTAATCCCAGCTAGCCGGGAGGCTGACGCACAAGAATTGCTTGAACCCAGGAGGCGGAGGCTGCAGTGACAGTGAGCTAAGATTGCTCCACTGCCCTCCAGCCAGGGCAACAGAGTGAGACTCTGTCTCAAAAAGAACAAAAAAAAGAAAAGAAAAAGGAAAAAAGAGACGGGGTTTTGCCATGTTGGTCAGGCTGCTCTGGAACTCCTGACCTCAAGTGATCTGCCTGCCTCTGACTCCCAAAGTGCTGGGATTAGAGGTGTGATACCACGATGCCCTGTCTTAATTGTCTTCTGAAGAAATAAGAAACTTGGTGCCTCCTATACGTCTGTGCTGTCTCTGAAACAGAAACTGTTTAGTGGTCTTTCCAGATCTTTTCAGACCTCTGTTCCTGCCTCTGCACCCCCTCCCTTGGCTTCCCTCTGCTGTTGCTTCCAAGGCTCACACCTAGGACTTGTTGGAGACTACTTGTAGGCTACTAAAGCTTTGTCTGCCCAAGAAAAGAGCAGGAAATATCTGGGAGTTCACTCCCTGTTCCCCTTAGCCAACAGCTGACAGGTGGGATGAGAGTGTACAGGTCAGCCTTCCTTGTGTGACATTTACTGCCAAGTTTCCTTGAGGGTTCAAGCAAAAACTACCTTCCTCTTTCCCAGTTTCTATTGGGAATATTTCTAAAACAGATTGCTTTACACAAAGCCTTATTACAGTTATGTTTCAGGGAAACCCAGTCTAAGACAGTCAGTGTTACAGAGTTTTATCCTTCCTGTCAATATTAAATGGCTTTTAATTTTTTTAAGTTTTAATTAAATCTTTATTTGATCAAGAAAAAGCTGTCTAGAATTGTCTGACATTTAAAATCCACTCAAACAAAGCCGATTACCACCTTCACGCATCATAATTATTCAGCATAAAGAATCTTTGTTGAAGCATCTTTCTCATTTATTTAGGAGGAAAAATAAATCTAGAATAGAACCCAACAAAACTTTTTTTTTTTTTTAGAGACGGGGTTTCACCATGTTGGCCAGGCTGGTCTTGAACTCCTGACCTCAGGTGATCCGCCCGCCTCGGCCTCCCAAAGTGCTGGCATTACAGGCATGAGCCACTGCGCCTGGCCTCGAACAAAACTTTTATATTTTTATTTTAAAATTCCAATTCCTTAAAACACCGTGAACCATCTACTGAAACTGTAGTTCAACAAGAGGGAGGATTTACCTCAAGGCCATGTTCACCTGCAACCTGCTGCTAAATCTCTTTTAGAAAACTTAAGTAGCTCTACTGATTATTGATTTGTGTCTGCTTCACTTGACTGTAAGCAAATTGAAGGCAGGGTTGGTGCCTTCAAAATCTCTGAATGATCTGAACATAGAAACAAATGCTTTGTACTTTTCAAGAGGTCATATACTTCTACTCCCATTCCCTGGGCAATTCCTCTGAAACCTGATATGCCAGTGTCCTACCAGGGCACTGTCTCACTCGCCCGTTGCTGCATGGCCAGAGACCAGCCTTACTCTACCGGCAGGTGCAGACAGTCCCTCTGGGGTCCTATCTTCGTAGTAAATCCCTGATATGGATTTTAATAATAGTATTTATAACTTTTCAGATGTGGAGAAGACTTATTCCCATTCTTAGGAAGAGAGTAGGAAAGTTATACTGTAAGAAGTCACTGAGGCTGGGCATAGTGGTGCTCACACCTGTGATCCCAACAATTTGAGAGGCTAAGGTGTCTCAGGAGTTGAGCCCAGCAGTTCAAGACTAGCCTAGGGAACATAGGGAGACTTAAAAAAAATTAGCCAGGCATGGTGATACTTGCAGTCCTAGCTACTCTGGAGGCTGAGGTGGGAGGATCACTTGAGCCCAGGAGGTCGAGGCTGCAGTGAGCTATGATCACGCCACTGCACTCCAAACTGGATGACAGAGTGAGACCCTGCTCAGAAAAAAGAAAAAAGATAAGTTACTGAGTCAGTTTCCCAGGAAACTTGGGAGCTCCTAGGGACCAAGAGTTTGGAAGAATTAAAATAAGGAGGCAGGAGGAAGGAACTAGTGGCTGGTGATAAGCTGAGCGAAAATGGATTGGATGGGGTGGTGTGGGTTGGTGCTGGGGAACGCAAAGAGGAGAATTTACAGCAAAGACAAATAGTGATGACATGAATAGAGGCGTGACATGACTTTGAAATCATCTAAAAGTGCACCGTGTGATAAAACCTAAAATGAGCTGTGTGTAGTTTTCTGGGGCTGAGCAGAATTGGGTGAGGCAGGCACGACAGCCGCCACGAGGTGGCGCTGTGACCATATTCACAGCCACCGACTCGGCTTTCCTCAGAGCTTTACAGTTTCCCCCTTGCAGTCTTTTAAGGCTCTAACTAGGGGTCTGTCACACTCCAGCCATACTCAGCCAGCCTATTATTAGTGCCAAGCCTTCCTCCTGGCGCAATGACAGTGTAAATTTCAGCAATGGCAGAAGGGAGACAAATACAGCTGTTGTGCATTTTAGAATAATTGCTATAGGACATTTGGAGACAGCTTTATAATAACAGCATTTATACAGACTTATACAATATTTCACTTTCCTATTTTATCCCTACTCAACACTCTGCATCATGAACTTTTGAATTCATTCAACTCATGTGAGTCTAGAATTATCTTCCCCCAATTTTACAAAGCGAGGCTTGCACCCTCCCCAACCCCATTCCCAGAAGGCACCATGCTCTCTCATCTCAACCTCCAGCCCTTTCACTTGCAATTCCTTCTGCTGGGAGCTCCGTTCTCCCTCTCGCCACCCAGCTGAATATCAGTACTCAGCACAAATGCCATTTGTGAACAGCCTCCACCTACTCCCACTCCGAGTCTGGGCTCCTTTCTTTTCCTGAGTCTTCTCCAGTTCTTCCACCTGTAGGCATTTCTCTGATTGAAATGTTTCTTATCTGTCACCTCCAACCCACTTCCCTTGAGCTCTCTTATCCGTAGATCGTCAATGTCTATCACAATTTCCTACATAGTGAGTGGATGAATGAATGAATGAATAATAAAGTTCTAAAAGATTAAAGACCCTTCCTCATCTTGAATCATAGCAGAGATGGAAATATCCAGAGATTTCCACCTGAACCAGAGTATCTCGCTGGCTGCAGTAACTGACTGTATCCAGGCCTCTCCCCAGAAAATGCCTACATGGGTCTAAATGAAAACGTTGGGGGCCCTACAGTGAGCCACAAATTGGGGAGATCCCCAGTGCTGGCACAGCAAGACTTCAAGGCCCATAATCTGTGCAGAAGGTCTGAATGATATAGTATACAGGGTAAGAGGGTCTGCCATATATTGAAGTTTCACTAAGCGGTTTCTTGGAACTGATATCATTGGGAGCATAAGCTTCTGTGTTCCTCCAAGTTCCTTCCACCTTCTATTTTCCTCTAGCTTTTGGGGGACATTTTACCCCCAAGGACTGTAAAAGTTCTGAACTTGGGGCACCCTCTGAGTGAGTCAAAGGGACTCATGATCTACCTGCACTGTTGTCTCATGTTTGTCCTTTGCACTGATTGTTCCCTGGTTCTGGATCAAATCAAATAAAGGCAATCTTGCTTCAAACCCAAGTCATCATCTCACCCATTCTTTGTAAAATGGGTGGTGAGTGTATCTCATCTTGGATGTGGTTATGAATAGGCTGGGGTCCTCTTGGCATCATCTTTCTGGCATAAGCCAGAATTCTTTTCTGCTCATTTGTTAATTCTTTCTTCCCTCTTTTCCTTCCATCTTTCCGGAACACCCAATCAACATTCACTAGGTGCCAAGCTCTATGATGGAGACAGGAAGCTGAATAAAACAACAGTGCTCTGCCCTCAAGGTATTCACCAAATTCTAGAGAGACACAAAAGTGAACAAAGACTTGTAATACACCTGAATAAGTACTGTAATACAGGAATGTAAGAGGCCTTGTAAGATCAAGGGAGTGGCCACAGCACGTAGTTAGAGGTTTTGTAACCAGCTGATGGGAAGGGTCCTGGTGGAAGTGTTTGCTGATTTCCATGTGACAAATTTTCTCATGATGACTAAACTTTTCTTTTTCTTTTTTTTTCTTTTTTTCTTTCTTTCTTTCTTCTTTCTTTCTTTCTTTTTCTTTCTTTTTCTTTCTTTCTCTTTCTTTCTTTCCTCTTTCTTTCTTCTTTCTTTCCCTCCCTCCCTTCCTCCCTTCCTTCCTTCCTTCCTTCCTTTCCTTCTTTCCTTCCCTTCTTCCTTCCTTTCCTCCCTCCCTCCTTTCTTTCTTTTCTTTTTTCTTTCTTCTTTTGAGAAAAAGTCTTACTCTGTTGCCCAGGCTAGAGTACAGTGGCACAATTACAGCTCATCACAGACTTGACCTCCCTGAGCTCAGGTGATCCTCCCACCTCAGCCTCCCAACTAGCTGGGGCTACAGGCATGCACCACCATGCCCAGCAATTTTTTTGTAGTTTTTGTAGACACAGGGTTTCACTATGTTACCCAGGCTGGTCTTGAACTCCTGGGCTCAAGTGATGTGCCTGAGTTAGCCTTCCAAAGTGCTAGGATCACAGGTTTAAATCACTGCTCCTGGCTGACTGATTTCAAGTTACCAATCGTTATCACTGGAAACATATTTTAAAAAATGGCTTTTTTGATCAGTGAGGGCTGGCTCCAGCAAGTGACCATGATTTCAGCCTTGTGAGAGACTAGCAGATCTGTTCATTCTGTTCCTGGATTTTTGACCTACAGGACTGTGGGCTAATAGATGAGTGCTGTTTTTTTTTTTTTTTTTTTTTTTGATATAGTTTTGCTTTTGTTGCCCAGTCTAGAATGCAATGGTGTGATCTCACCTCATTGCAACCTCTGCCTCCTGGGTTCAAGCAATTCTCCTGCCCAAGCCTCCCAAGTAGCTGGGTTTACAGGCATGTGCCACCATGCCCAGCTAATTTTGTACTTTTAGTAGAGACAGTGTTTCTCCACGTTGTTTAGGCTGGTCTCGAACTCCCGATCTCAGGTGATTTGCCTGCCTCAGCCTCCCCAAAGTGCTGGGATTATAGGCGTGAGCCACCACATCCAGCTGATAAGTGCTGTTTTAAGCTTATACATTTGTGGTAATTTTTTAATGCAGCCATAGAAAACTAACTCAGTGCTGGTTAAACCCTCTTTACAGATAAGAAAACCAAGGCCTACAGACAGTAAGCAGTTTGGCCAAGGCCATGAGCATCTAGCAAGTGATGAAGCTAGGATGCACAATGAGGTATGTCTGACTCCAAGGCTTGGGACCTTATATCTTATGCTCTATGAACTCCCACAGAAAACCTTGACACATAAACCACGAAAGTCCAGAACCATAAGGGATTCCATTCCGTTGTTGATTTGTTTACTTTTTAGGGACCATAAAACATGCATTATTATTGAAAATGAAATTCTAAGCAAGAGGAAAATGGAATGCTGAGTGTCTTTGTACTTGAAGTGCTGTCTCTGTGGTTAGCTTGATACTGATTTCAGAGGGCAACGCTGTGGAGTAACGGAAATTTCACATGGGACTCTACTCATTAAATGTTTCAGTTTGGCTGGAGTGTCCATTTCTGCTTTTTTCCTGCAGCCTGACCAGATGTGCTCAGAAAATTTGTTTCTCCCTGAATATGTACATCTGTCAAAATTCCTGTCAATTTTAGCATGACTGCCAAGGGAGTGAACAAAGAGAGTTAGCGATTAACTTCAAAGAACTTTGTTGGAGAGGAATAAAGATATTTAAGGCCTATTTTGTGAACTAATTGCATTTGCATATTTATGGGATTTACTGATATAGCAGTAATTAAAAACTATTTAGTAGTCTTAAAGGACACATAACTCAGTTGCTGTTTGCATAATAAACACTTCCTTATTATGTTTGCATAATAAACCCTCTCCCCTTGCTTCTTCCAAAAGACATCCGTCGGTCTAAGAGGTGCCATATCTTACTTGAAAATAATGGAGAAACAGAGTGCAAAGGCTCATGGGGATGTGAAGTAGGGACTTCTAAAAGAAATATATTTTCAGGTACTTTCTTAATGATGGGCTCGGCCTGAACTTCTGTAAGAGAATGGTACATTCAAATCCCAGATCACATCTTTGTTTCTTTTACCCAACTAATGCTACCTAAGAAGTCCAAATACAGTTGGGCGTGGTGGCTTACGCGTGGAATCCCAGCACTTTGGGAGGTTGAGGTGGGTGATCACCTGAGGAGTTCAAGACCAGCCTGGTGAAACCCTGTCTCTACTAAAAATACAAAAATTAGCCTGGTGTGGTGGTGCACACCTGTAGTCCCAGCTACTCGGGAGGCTGAGGCAGGAGAATCACTTGAACTTGGGAGGTGAAGGTTGCAGTGAGCTGAGATCACACTACTGCACTCTAGCCTGGACAATAGTGTGAGACTTTGTGTCAAAAAAAAGAAAAAATAAGAAGTCCAAATGCTTAGCCCCTCATGATTCCAAAGTTTGACTTAAATATTAAATATACTGATCTGCTGGAAAGGCTGGAATGAGACTCACCTCCACACTCATCCTTCCAAGGATAATGTCGGGGGAGTTAGCAGAAACAATGCAGATAAAAAACTTTCTCTGGGTGGATGTATTAGTCTGTTCTCACACTGCTATACAGGCATACCACAGATTGGGTTATTTATTTTTTTATTTGAGGCAGGGTTTTGCTCTTGATGCCCAGGCTGGAAGGCAGTGGTGCAACCTCAGCTCACTGCAACACCCCCCTTCCAGGTTCAAGTAATTCTCCTGCCTCAGCCTCCTGAGTAGCTGGGATTACAGGCATGCAGCATCATGCCCAGCTAATTTTGTATTTTTAATAGAGATGGGGTTTCAGCATGTTGGTCAGGCTGGTCTGGAACTCCTGACCCCAGGGAACCATGAGACTGGGTAATTTACAAAGAAAGTGGTTTAATTGACCCACAGTTCTGTATGGCTGGGGAGATCTCAGGAAATTTAAAATCATGGTGGAAGGGGAAGGAGAAGCAAGGCAACGTCTTCCATGGCAGAAAGAGAGAGAGAAAGAGAGAGAGAAGAGGGAAGTGTCACACTCTTTTTTTTTTTTTGCCGCCGCCGCCGCTGGGATCCAGGCGGGAGCCACGCGGGCGGAAGTGTCACACTTTAAAACCGTCAGATCTCATGAGAACTCACTATCTTGAAAACAAGAGAGAAATCTGCCCCCATGATCCAATAATCTCTCACCAGGCCCCTCCTTCGACACATGGGGATTGCAATTTGAGATGAGATTTGGGTGGGGACACAGAGCCAAACTGTCTGTAAGGATAGTGAGGAGGGACCATTTTCATGAAAATTTAAAGGGTGGGGAGAGGAGCAATACCAAACCTAAAAGTACTGAGTATTAGCCAGGTGTGGTGGAGCATGCCTAGATTCCTAGCTACTGGAGAGGCCAAAGTGGGAGGATCACTTGAGCTCAGGAGATCAAGACCAGCCTGGGCAACATGGTAAGACCTCATCTCTAAAAAAATAAAATAAATTAGCCAGGTATGGTGGCAAACACATGTACCCCCTGCTATGGGAGGCTGGGGTGAGAGGATTGCTCGAGGCTGGGAGATGGAGGCTACAGTGAGCCATGATCACACCACTGTATTCCAGCCTGGGTGACAGAATGAGACCCTGCCTCTTAAAAAAAATTTTGAAAGTATTGAGTAAACAAAGGTCAGACAGGACACTAAGGTTAAAAAAGAAAGCTCTAAGCCAGCCGATGGTACAAAGCAAGGCCGTCAAGGAAAGAGCAGGAAGCATCTGTATATAACCTGCTGTGAAGACAAGTCACTCACACAAAACCATTCCCATCTTGGCAGAATTCATCAGCCAATAAAGAGCCATAATGGGCAGGATTACCAGACTGTTGTTAAGTTTGCTAGTGAAAATCGTAATGTACCTGTATTACAAATCATTGGCAATGGCCTTCCAGTAACAGATGGGCATATGAGAAGAGCAAAGAAAAGGGAGGGAAGCATGTCCCCAGAAGGCTTGACTTAGAGTCATGGCTTACTGAAATGTGTGGCAAGAATGCAATGTTGATCATCACCTCAATTAAACCTTTGTATAAAGGGATGCTTCTGCATTGCTTTCCATAAACAGTGCCATGTACATAGCTATGTTGCCTGTAGCTTGTCTTTCTCTTGTTCTAATTCATGTCATAAATAGAAGCTGACAATTCGAAGAACCGATAGGAAGAGCGGAGACTTTGAGGGCCAGATCAGTTCTCTATGATCTTGTCTCTTGATGAAGGCCCATTTAACTGCCCATCCTCTCTAAAGGGTATTTCTCAAATAAACTTTCCATAACTGCATACCAAAGTTCCTCCACCAACTTACATTTACATTTCTCTTTCTTCTGAAATATTTTCAAATGTATGGCAGAATTGGAGGGAGAGTAGAAAGAATTCCTCCCAACCCCCACAATCATTTGAGAATAAGTTAGCAACATGATGTGCTCTCACTATTATTTTTTCTTTGAGACAGAGTCTCATTCTGTCACCCAGGCTGAGTACAGTGGCGCGATCTTGGCTCAATGCAACCTCTGCCTTCTGGGTTCACACAATTCTGATGCCTCAGCCTCCTGAGTAGCTAGAATTACAGGCATGTGCCACCACGCCTGGCTAATTTTTGTATTTTTAGTAGAGATGGGGTTTCACCGTGTTGGCCAAGCTGGTCTTGAACTCCTGTCCTCAGGTGATCCACCCGCCTCAGTCTCCTAAAGTGCTGGGATTACAGGCGTGAGTCAGTTGCTCGCGTCTTCCCTCACTCTCAAACACTTAGTGTGCTGGTCTCACAAACAAAGACATTCTTTTGCATAATCTCGATACAATTAAAATTAGGAAAGCAACATTGCTACATGGCCACATTACTACCATTTAATCCACATTCCTCATTTGAATTTCAATTATTTCCACAACAAAATGATCCAGTTCAGAATCAGATACCGGGCTGTGTCTCTTTGGTCTCCTTTTGTTTGATAGGTTCCTCAGTCTTTCTTTAACTTTTATGATCTTGGCACTTTGTGTGTGTGTGTGTGTGTGTGTGTGTGTGTGAGTTTGTTTTTGTTTTTGAGACAGGGTCGACCTCTGTTGCCCAGGCTGGAGTGTAGTGGCACAATCACAGCTCACTGCAGCCTCCATCTCCTGAGCTCAAGTGATCCTCCTGCCTCAGCCTCCCAAGTATCTGGCACTACAGGAGTACACCATCATGTTAAACTAATTTTTAAATTTTTCTGTGGAGACAAGGCATCCTTATGTAGGATACGTACATAAGGCTGGCTGGTCTCAAACTCTTGGGCTCAAGCAGTCCTCTCGCCTCAACCTCCCAAAGTACTGGGGTTACAGGACTGGCCCACCTTGGCACTTTTAAAGATGCCTGCCGTTCTGTTTGTCCCACAGTATGACATTGTCTGGTCTGATGTTTCCTCCCGAATAGATTCAAGTTATGAATTTTTGGCAAGACTATGCCGGAAGAGCTACGGGTGCTAGGTGTGCTTGTTATTATTGGGGTGTCACTCTCCTAGGCCACTAAGTGGACAGAGCTAGGGAATATATGTATGTATGAACATGTGTACACACACTTTACATTTGTATTTATTTCTTTTCTTTTCTTTTCTTTTCTTTTTTTTTTTTGAGATGGAGTCTCCCTCTGTCACACAGGCTGGAGTACAGTGGTGTGATCTTGGCTCACTGCAACCTCCGCCTCTTGGGTTCAAGGGATTCTCTTGCCTCAGCCTACTGAGTAGCTGGGACTATAGGCATGTGTCACCATGCCCAGCTAATTTTGCGGATTTAGTAGAGACAAGGTTTCTCCATGTTGGTCAGGCTGGTCTCAAACTCCCGATCTCAGATGATCTGCCCACCTTGGCCTCCCAAAGTGCTGGGATACAGGTGTGAGCCACTGCACCCAACTTGTTTTTTCTTTCTAGAGCATCTGGGGGAGAGTCAAGAAATGGAAAATAGTGTTATTATATAGAATTATACATCTTTTCCCTTAGTAATGAAGAATGAATGGCTATTCAATCAAAAAGTGAAAAAAAACTTTTATTAAATGATGTGAAACTTTAATAGCTTTCATCTTCAATAAACCTAGAAGCATCCTTTCTAGAAGGTTACATTCTGAATTGTGAGCAGTGAAAATTTGAGAGGTCCTCCTATTTATCAAAAATCAATGTTTCTTTTAATTAAAGGGGCTTAGGAAAAACAAGAAGCACTTTTTCCCATTGCATTGTTTGCAGTTGTTCTTCATTAGATGATACCAGGTTTCCATTAGCCTTGTGTAATTCAAGAGTCCAAGAACCATTGTCAAATGCTGAAGATGTTACTGCATAAGTCTGATTTAGCACAGCTATTTGGGTTTCAATTATTAATGAAATTAGTGTCCTGAATGTCAGCAAGAGCACTGCCTTAGGTAAAGGCTGCAAAGGAAATCATATTAGTGTGGAATTTCCTCTCCTTAGGGGCTCCTCTCAGATTACATTATTCACTTAGCTATCTCCTGTCAGGAAAATGGACATGTTGGCCACGGTCTGATCTTGAAGTTAAGAGATTTCCTGATGGCATCAATTCCAAGACATTTGCATGGTGCTGGTATTGCCTTTGGTCCCACTGAGTGTTTACAAAATAGCACCAGTAAGGACAGCACCAACTGGCTAATGGAGAAGGAGAAGAACAGAGTGGAGAGGAACCCTGTTAGGAAAAATTGAACGGCATTCCATCTGGTAGGCAAGTTTGCATTTCTCCTTTCTGGGATCTGCTCAGGAATGTTGGCAAGTGTGATGGCTCCCCTGTGGGCCTGCATCCTGGTGGCTGTAGGTGAGTCCTTTTAATGATTTTACTAGGCATTGAGTATTAACTCTTAAAAGATAGAGACAATAGTTTTATACACTGTGCTACAGAACTCCTCACGAGTGTTTGCTTTCATTCGTCATCTGTAAAATTCCAGTCCTGTGAAGCTACATGGAAAACAGTGATTTATTTCTGACTGTGTTCCTATTATTGCAAATACACGTACATGCAGCATCACACTGTGGGGCTTTTTACACATAGCTGAAAATATGCTCTGAAATGTTATAATTGCTTGATAAATCTCTGCTTCTCTAGAAATCAAGCTCTTGGCAGCAATTTACATTGTAAGTTTGGGGCATTATTTTTTAAATTTGCTCTTATGTGTAGATAATATGTTTTTATTATCCAAAATAGTCTTGGCTTCATTATCAGCTTTTAGAAGCCCAGAGAAAAAGTCCCTTAGATTTGTCATAGCTACAGACATATGTATATTATTTTGGTATTAGTCTTTAATATCTTGCCTTACAAAATCTCTATAGGTGTTGAGTATATCTCTGAAGACAGGTACTATAAACTTGCAAGTTTTCAGTAAGCAAATCCTCTTAATATATTTTAATATATTAAGTTTATATGTTAAAGAAGTTAATATGTTGTTTTTTCTAATTTTCTGGAACTATACTTGCATGGTGCCAGTATTAACTCTACAAAATTGAATCATTTTAGTTAGGATACAATTGATTCTTAGTACAAGTACACAAATCAAGAGTTTATGATTATGCTAGTGTTTCTCAACACTCCACTTTCCTAAGGGTTCTTCGAGAGCTCATATCTGAATTCTCAAGTTTTAAAATGTAGCTGGAAGTGGAATGAGTCAATTATAGAGATGAGTTAGAAATCTGGTAGCCAGGAAGCTGGAAATAATTTTTTTTTATTGGGTAGAGAAGAAAAATAGCCACTTATCATTAAAGTATAAAAATCCTGGATGTTGAATGTAAAGGATAAAAGCTTATCTTAATTGTAAAAACAAAAACAAAGGAAATGTCATTAAATGCCGAATGGGTTTCTTAGCAGAAAATAATTGTGAACATTAAACCAAGATAAAATAGAAAAAGGAAGGTAAGAAAACAGGCTAAGTTCTTACCAATATCTCTCTAATGTTTTGTATTATGCATGATTTTTGTTCTACATGTAGCAGAAAGAAGTGTTTTAATAGTGTCTAATAACCAGTGCTTTGCCATAAATCATACCGAAGATACTTGTTGCAGAAAGATCTGCCCTATGGAATTTTACTGGGTTTTACTATATTTACATTACACATTTCAGTATATTTACAAATCAAGACTATTTGTAAATGTGAGAGCGCTGAACCAATCCCAGGGGCAGTGTGCTGGGATAGAAGGAGGCGTGAACAAGGAGAACCAGCTAACTCCTGCTTCACTGCTCACCAGCCACGTAGCCCTGGGAAGTCAATTCATCTCTTAGAAACTCAGTTTTCCTGTAAGTTAACTTTATTTTGAATATTCATGACAATCAAATAAGATAGCATTGTGAAATTGTAAGATATAATGCAAATGTAAGTTTTTTTGTTTTTTTTGTTTGTTTGTTTTTTGAGGCAGAGTTTTGTTGCCCAGGCTGGAGTGCAGTGGTGCGATCTCAGCTCACTGCAAACTTTGCCTCCTGTGTTCAAGAGATTCTCCTGCCTCAGCCTCCCAAGTAGCTGGGATTACAGGCATCCGCCATCATGCTTGGCTAATTTTTGTATTTTTAATAAAGACAGGGTTTCATCATATTGGCCAGGTTGGTCTCGAACTCCCGACCTCAGGTGATCCACCTGCCTTGGCCTCCCAAAGTGCTGGGATTACAGGTGTGAGCCACTGCACCCGGCTGCAAATGTAAGATATTATTAACCTGAAAACACATATAGAAAATACCACTGGCTATTTCTGTCCAATAACACTCCATACAATATGTCAGTCTTCCTTTTGAAAGGTTACTTACTGTTGTTCCTGATATTCTCTGGGAGCCAGGTTACACTTAATCATGTGGTGTCACGATTAAGAGCTTGGGCTTCACTCAGATCCAGACCAGCTGTGTATAAACATCACTCCTTTCACTTGCAAGTTTCATGGCCTTGGGCAGTGCTAACCTCATTATGCCAATAGTCCCACACCTGCAGGAACAGTGCACTCCTCACAGGGCCGTAGAGTACCTGTTTCATCAGGTTGTTAGGAACGTTGAAGGAGATCATTCATGTGAGAGCTTAGCTTGATGCCTGGCATACAGTCAGCATTCAATTAGTGTTAGGAATTCAATACCTAAATCTCATTTCCTTTTAACCTCTCAGATATATGTGTAACTCTCTTATAATCCTACAGATACATAGTAACTAAAGCAAGAACAGCGCTTTTCATCAAAACGCCTGAACACTTTAAGGCAGGTGCATGGGAGAGGACGTCATTAAAACAAGAAAAACAAAGGAATAACTTTATTGTGTACTTATCTTTTTCTTTTTCAATCTCTCTTCACCTACAAGTGCTTCATAGCTCAGTCCCTAACACATTTAACTTTCCAGAAATCTTACAAGTGAATTATTTGAAGCTGATTATTAGCATTCAAGAAGGCAGTGTTGGCGAGGAATCTTTTCTGGGTCTGTTGATAGCTTCCATCAGTGTCTGTTGAAACATCACTGAACTGTGAATCATTTACTGCTTGTGTGAATGTCACATTAGCTTTCAAGAGGCATAATTTACTGTTAATTAATGGTCACTTAAATCCTTAATCTCTCTCCTGTAATTGATCTTTCTTCTCAGGCAAATTTGCATTCATAGTAGAAATGTAATTTATTATTTCTTCCCATCTTAAACAAAGAACTCTTTCCCCTTTTGGTTTTTTAAGTGCATTTCCATTTGCTTATTATTTTTCTCCTTTCAGTGTTCGATTCTCTTTTGTTCCTAGTCCTGGCTTCCAGAACTTTCTCTTTTTAACCAAGACTTTGACCCATTCTAGATAACATGAGTTTATCCATAGGGAACCTATGGATTGCTTCCTAGACAAGATCGCAGAGGGGAATTGGAGTCTTTATGAGCAGAGGGTGTGGGGAACACATATTCATTTCTCAGAATTATGTTTTAATGCTGTCTCAGGTAGTTTCCTGTATTGAAACATGCTCATTTCAGTGTTTCCCCAACTGAGACTTGAATTGGGAGCTTTCAAGCGAGGTAAACGTGAAGCCGCCCAAAGCAAAGTTGGCAGGAAAAGCACTGGGCCAGCTTTGCTTTGTGCTCCTGACTTCCCTCCCCTGGGGTACACCAGCAAGAAATGTTCGCAGGTGGAGAGATTCACAGCACACTTTTTGACAATAACAGTTCACAAATACCATACAAATGATGCCTGATGCAAGCCACCCACCTTAGTCCTGCACGCCTGAATAGCTAACGCCATTTTAGGCATCTTCTTGGGTGAATAGTTAGGGAGTTAAAATGCTCATTAGATTCCCAGTTCCGATGGTAATGAAAGTGAATATTACTCTGCCCACAAGGAGTCTGGCATTGCACCTCTAGCATTGTTGTTAGCATTTTGGTCACACTGACATTGTTAAATCATAGAAATTGCTGCCTGTGGCGGCAAGTGACATGACATCATTCATAAAGAAATGGGTGTAAACAGGATTGTCGCACAGGGAGAAGCGATCTCATTTACAGTTTCCTGCTGGATCCCTTATACCTTCAGCAGCTCATCAAAATAACCATCAAAACCACTGAGAGCCCAGGCGAATTCACACGCAGGGCACTACAGAGAGATTTCACTCACGCACTTTGTCAGGAGGTGTGCAATTTGCTTCGGTCCAATGACTGAGTGAAGCTATGAATCCCCTAAGGGCTGGCAAAGCTTGTGAACAAAATATCTTTTTGCAATTCAGAGAAAGCCCTCACAAATTTGTCACTTCCAATTGCTGGTGCTCATTTCTCTTGCTTCCCTTCCCCTGGCCTCCCTGCCCTCAACACGAATCACAGCTCCTCTACAAATCAAGATTTTTGGGTCAGAAGAAATGGTTGCTCCCTGGAACCAGAGAGAATTTTCTCAAAACAAAGATCTCATTTTCTGACAAGTGCATTTTATTTAAGGACATAGGAAGTGAGAAAATATATTTTTGAGGAGAAAAGTACAAATTGGGCTCCCGTTAATTCCATTATCTAGAAATCTAAACAAGTTTTTTGGTGTAATAGGTTTGTGCATTTTTTTTGCTTGATTTTTCTATTTAATTTTTGAATTACAAATGAAAAATGAAAAGAAAAACCAACGCGGGGGTTAAGTTTTGGCTAAGTGTGTAGGTGGGGGTGTCTTCTAGATTCTAGGAGAGGATCATACAGGAATAAAGAAATTATTCTGTTTTCAAAATGCAGGATTGTTGTAAAATGGATTTGTATGTACAGTTTGCAACCTTGGAGATGGGGTTGATTTACTTGTTTTTACAATGAGATTTCTTCATTGGGCACTTAGGCCATCAGCTTACTTTAAGCATTTGCCAAAGGCTCTACCAGCTGGCTGTGAACTGATGCAGATTTTGGCAAGCTGAAAGCTATATTCTAGTAAGAGCTATCGAGTCCTGAAGAGTTTGAAACCTCCTAAAGAAACCAAGTTCCTTTTACCTTTATTTCACAATGATAGTTAATTTTCCAGGAATTCTAGCCACAGATACACATCATCCCAGGAATTCTGCTCTGTATCATCTCAGCAAGCAGCTATTACAGAAATATCATAAAGAAGTGAGACCAGTTTACAACTGGACCAAGGCCACCACAGTCTACCTGGACCTGTTTGTCCATGCTATATTGGATGTGGTAAGGACCATCTTGTCCCTTCCTATTCTTGTTAAAGTCTTTTAAAACAGTCTGTAGTTCATGAGGGAGCCTAAGAGAGGTTGTATTCTTGAGACTCTAGTTGAATGGGCAGGAAAGTTGTGCTAGGTTCATTTTAGCAGTTAGGTAAAATATTCACAGGCAGCTGGGTGCGGTGGCTCACGCCTGTAATCTCAGCACTTTGGGAGGCCGAGGTCAGGAGACTGAGACCATCCTGGCCAACATGTTGAAACCTTGTCTCTACTAAAAATACAAAAAAATTAGCTGGGCTTGGTGGCGCACTGCTGTAGTCCCAGCTACTCAGGAGGCTGAGGCAGGGGAATTGTTTGACCCCAGGAGGCGGAGATTGCAGTGAGCCGAGATGGCACCACTGCACTCCAGCCTGGTGACAGAGTGATACTCTGTCTCAAAAAAAAGAAAAATTCATCAGGCAAATTATGCTTTTTAGCCTCCAGTGGACAGTGTGAAGAGAAGATAGTCTAGAAATATGAGTTTAACGGGATTAAGATGTTTTAAGAATTGTGAAGCTGGATGTGGTAGCTCATGCCTGTAATCCTAGCACATTGGGAGGCCGAGGTAGGCAGATCACTGGAGCACAGGAGTTCAAGACCAGCCTAAGCAACATGGTGAAACCCTGTCTGTACCAAAAATATGAAAATTAGCTAGGTGTGGTAGTGCATGCCTGTAGTTCCAGCTAGAGGATAGAAGTGGGAGGATAGCTTGAGCTTAGGAGGTTTTTTTGTTTGAGAAAAGGCAGAGCCAGACTTTTTCTCAAACAAAAACAACAACAAAAATTGTGGTCATAGATCATAGTACATATTGTATGAATATTGCTGAAACCAAAAATAGTAATAGGTATTTTATCCTGTGGTTCACATTTGTTAATGATAATAGCAGATTTAAGAAGAGATTCACTACTTATTGCCTGTAATTTAAAAGAAAAACAATGCTTGGTGTCTTGAGTTTATAATGGGGCTTTTATATCTAAAGTGTTTGCTAAAGATAGTGGGGAGAATTTGTTTATTAAAGCATCCTTTTTCTCCTATATGTGAAATACGGGTTGTGGGAATAAAATGAACACATGCATGTAAAGTGGTTGGCAGAGTTCTTAGTAAGCCATCAACAAGTGATGGCCCTGAAGGTTAGCACCTCTTTATATTCCTCCTTTTTTTAAAAATTACAAAGTCTTCTATTTCAATTGGTCCTAGATTCATTCTGATTTCACCTAAAAACATACTTTACTAAGCTCATTTTATTAAAGTGATTTAATCATTGTTTTTCCATTTATTTCTCAAAAATTGTTTTCTAATTGAGGTAAAATATATGTATTTGGAAATACACAGATCTTAAGTGTACAAACTGATGAATGTTGCTAATTACATATACCCATATAACCTCTTTCTTTCCTTCCTTCCTTCCCTCCCTCCCTCCCTTCTTTCTTTCTCTCTCTCTCCTTCCTTCTCTCCCTCCCTCCCTCCGTCCCTCTCTCTCTCTCTCTCTCTCTTTCTTTCTTTCTGTTCTTTCTTCTGAGACAGAGTCTCGTTCTGTCACCAGGCACCAGGCTGGAGTGCAGTGGCAGGATCTCGGCTCACTGCAACCTCCGCCTCCCGGGTTCAAGCAATTCTCCTGCCTCACTCTCCAGAGTAGCTGAAACTACAGGCACGTGCCACCACGCCCAGCTAATTTTTGTATTTTTAGTAGAAAAGGGGTTTCACCATGTTGGCCAGGATGGTCTTGATCTCTTGACCTCGTGATCCGCCTGCCTCGGCCTCCCAAAGTGCTGGGATTACAGGCGTGAACCACCGCGCCCGGCCTCCATTTCTTTCTTTTTTCTTTCTTTCCTTCCTTCCTTCCTTCCTTCCTTCCTCCCTTCCTTCCTTCCTTCTTTCCTTCTTCCTTCTCTTCTTTCTTTCTTTCAGATGGAGTCTTGCTCTGTCACCCTGGCTGGAGTGCAGTGGCATGCTCTCAGCTCACTACAACCTCCGCCTCTGAGATTCAATCAATTCCCCTGTCTCAGCCTCCTGAGTAGCTGGGACATGCGCGACCACGCTTGGCTAATTTTTGTATTTTTAGTAGAGACAGGTTTTCACCATGTTGGTCAGGCTGGTCTCAAACTTCTGACCTCAACTGATAGGCTCGCCTCGGCCTCCCAAAGTGCTGGGATGACAGGCATGAGCCACCCCACCTGACTATTTTATTTGTATTTTATTGAGATGTTGCCCAGACTGGAGTGCAGTGGCGCCATCTTGGCTCACTGCAACCTCCGCCTCCTGGAGTCAAGCAATTCTCCTGCTTCAGCCTCTCAAGTAGCTGGGATTACAGGTGCCTGCCACCACATCCGGCTCATTTTTTGTGTTTTTAGTAGAGATGGGGTTTCACCATGTTGGCCAGGCTGGTTCTGAACTCCTGATCTCAAGTGATCCGCCCACTTCGGCCTCCCAAAAGTGCTGGGATTACAGGTGTGAGCCATTGTGCCTGGCCATATAATGATATCTCTATCAAGATATCAAAGATCTCCAAAAAGGTCCCCTGTTCTCTTCCTAGTCCATCCCCATCCTCTTCACCGCAGAGACAAATATTCTTCTGATTATTTCTTTCATCAGTGATTACTTTCGCTGGTTGTAGAACTCTGTGGGAATGACATTTTATTGTGTGTGCTCAATTGTGCCTGGCTTTTTCACTCGGCATACTGTTTTTGAGGTTCACTTATGCTGTTGTGTATATCAGTAGTTTGTTCCTTTTTCTTGATAAGTAGTATTCAGTTATGGTTATATCATGATTTGTTTATCCATTCTCCTGATGACAGGAATTTCGGTTATTTCTTCTAATTTTAGAGTAGTATGAATAAAGCTGCTAAGAATTTTCTTGTACAAGTCTTTTTGTGTATATATTTCCATTTCTTTTAAGTAAAACCTAGAGGCTGGGCATGGTGGCTCATGCTTGTAATCCTAGCACTTTGGGAGGCCAAGGCAGGCGGATCACAACGTCAAGAGATTGAGACCATTCTGGCCAACATGGTGAAATCTCGTCTCTACTAAAAATATAAAAATTAGCTGGGCGTGATGGCACACACCTGTAGTCACAGCCTGGGAGATTGAGGCAGAAGAATCCATTGAACCCGGGAGGCAGAGGTTGCAGTGAGCAGAGATCCCTCCACTGCACTCCAGCCTGGCGACAGAGCAAGACACTTTCTCGGAAAAAAAAAAAAAAAAAAGCCCTGGAAGTTCTATCACTGTGTCACAGGATGGTGTACACTTCGCAAAGTGGTTGTGTATTTTACACTCCTGCCAGTAAGCTATGAGAGTTCCTTGTGTGACACATCCTCGCTGACATTTGGCGTTACCAGTCTTTTTAGTTTTAGCCATTCCAGTAAGGGTATAATGGTATTTCATTGAGGTTTTATTAACATTTACCTAATGACTAACGATTTTGAGATCTTTTTCATGTACTTATTGGCTACCTATATATATATTTCTTTATGAAGTGCCCATTTAAGCCTTCTTTTATTTTTAAAATTGGGTCATTGGTTTTTTTATTAAAGATTTATAGGAGATATTTATATACTCTGGGCACAAGTCTTTTGTCAGATATGTATTGTATTATACATATTACTATATTATTATATAATAATATGTAGTTTATGTAGTTATATAATTATTATAACATATATGTAGTTATATAATTATTATATGTTATAATAATTATATAACACATATACGTATTATATTATAAATGTTTATTTCCAGTCTGTGTCTTGGCTATTCACTTTCTTAATGTGTCTTGCTATGAACAGAAATTTAAAAATTTGCTGAGGTTTGTTATGGTTTGAATGTGTCCCCAAAATTTCTTTTATTTTTTATTTTTTTTTTAGACGAAGTCTTGCTCTGTCACCCAGGCTAGAGTGCAATGGCGCAGTCTCGGCTCACTGCAACGTCTGCCTCCCGGGTTCAAGCGATTCTTGAGCCTCAGCCTCCCGAGATGAGACTACAGGCACGTGCCATCACACATGGATAATTTTTTGTATTTTTAGTAGAGACAGGGTTTCGCCATGTTGGCCATGCTGGTCTTAAACTCCTGACCTCAGGTGATCCACCCACCTTGGCCTCCCAAAGTGCTGGGATTACAGGTGTGAACCACTGTGCCTGGCCTCCAAAATTTTATCTGCAAATTCATATGTTGATGGTATTTGGAGGTGGGGCCCTTGGAAGGTAATTAGGATGGTGGCTATATAAGGAGAGGAAGAGAGACCTGACATGCTCTTGACCTCTTGCTGTGCGATGCCCTGCTCCACATTATGATGCAGTGAGAAGGCCCTGATCAGATGCAGCTCCTTGAGCTTGAAACTTCCCGGCCTTCAGAACTGTAAGAACTAAATTTATTTTCTTTATAAATTACACAGTCTCAGATTTTCAGATATAGGAACAAAAAAAACAGACTAAGTCCATTTTAATGAACTGTTTTTAAAATTTTAAAAATATTTTTAAAATTAAAAAAAATTAAATTAATTTTGTTTTTTGAGATAGTCTTGCTCTGTTGCCCAGGCTGGAGTGCAGGGGCACGATCTCAGCTCACTGCAACCTCTGCCTCCCAGCTTCAAGCGATTCTCATGCCTCAACCTCCCGAGTAGCTGAGATTACAGGTGTGTACCACCACACCTGGTTAATTTTTATATTGAATTTCATTTTCTAATTAATATATATTACATGTGGCCGGGCGTGGTGGCTCACACCTGTAATCCAAGCACTTTGGAGGCCAAGGCGGCAGATCACCTGAGGTCGGGAGTTCAAGACCAGCCTGACCAACACGGTGAAATCCCGTTTTATATATATATATATATATATATATATATACACATACACATACATACATATATAACATGTTTGTTAATGAGGGGCACTAGTCTTCTCATCTGGGTTTGTTATTAGGATTGTGTTGTCCTTATAAAACAGAATTGTTGAGAATGGCTTCCTCCTCACTTTTCTGAAGGCATTGCATAATATGAATATTTTTTCTTTCTTAATGCCTGGTGGAATTTACCCGTAAAATTATAGAGGTCTGGAGTTTTCTTTGTGGGAAGGTAGTCAAATGCAAATTTAACTTTATTTACACATACTCTATTTTTTCTTGTGAGTTTTGTGAACTTGTATTTTTTAAGGAATTTGTCTCTTTCATTCAGTTTGTCAAATTTGTTGACTTAGTCGTTCACAATTTTTTTTCTATTATTTTCATGCTCATAGGATTTCTAGTGATATGACCTTTTTTGTGTCTCATATTGTTAATTTGTGTTTTCTTATATTTTCCCTTGACTAATCTTGTCATAGTTTTATCAATTTTATTTTTTCAAAGAACCAACTTTGGGCTTTGTAATTTTTTTCTTTTTGTTTTGTTTTATTTTGCTTTGAGACAGGATCTCACTCTGTT
The DNA here is from genome assembly GCA_963573385.1 of Cacajao melanocephalus. Lineage (NCBI taxonomy): Eukaryota > Metazoa > Chordata > Mammalia > Primates > Pitheciidae > Cacajao > Cacajao melanocephalus. Next base: position 36,223 of record CAUYLG010033951.1, read on the forward strand.
ACTTAGGCTGGAGTACAGTGGCATGATCATGGCTCACTACAGCCTCAACCTCCCATGCTCAAGCAATCCTCCTACCTCAGCCTCCTGGTGGCACATGCCACCATGTCCAGCTAATTTTTGTATTTTTTGTAGAGACAGGGTTTCACCATGTTGTCCAGGCTGGTCTTGAAGTCCTGGGTTCAAGAGATTCTCCCATCTCAGCCTCCCAAAGTACTGGGATTATAGGAGTGAGCCACCATGTTCAGTCCCTATTGTTTATTTTCTAACTCACCAACATTTCCTCTTAACTTTACAGATTTCTTTTCTTCTACTTACTTTGTTTGTGTTTTTGAGACAGAGACAAGAGACCGACAGAGTCTCTAGGACCCAGTAATCTGATTTTTCCCCCTATAGCTTTGGCTTATACAGAATGTTATATAAATTGAATTATATGTTATTTTTCCTTTTGTGTATGACTTCTTTCACTTCGCATCATGCCTTTGAGATTTATCCATATTGTTGCATAACTCAGTAGTAGTATTTTATTCTTCAGATGTATGATTCGTCTGTTTACCAGTTGTTGGACACATGGATTGTTTCCATTTGGGGGCAATTATTAATAAAATCACTATAACATTTGCATATATTTTTCTTTTTCTTGGATAAATGTTTTGGTATAGTATTGGTGAGTTGTATGATGGGTCTATGTTTAATTTTATAAGAAACTGGCCAGCTCTTCTCCAAAGTGGCTGTATCATTTTGCATATCACTTAACAATGTATGAGAGTTTCAGTTTCTCCACATAATCATCACCCTTTGACATCGTCAGTCTTTACAATTTTAACCCTTGTAGTAGATTTGCAGTGGTATCTCAATGTAGTTTTTAATTTTTATTTCCCTAACATTTGAACATGTTGAACATTTTTTCGTGTGCTTATTTGCCAATTGTATTTGGTAATATGTCTTCTTTGGTAATATGTCTTCTCAAATCTTTTATTTATTTTTAAAGTTGGGTAGTTTATCATCTTATTAAGTTGCAAGAGTTAATCATATACTCTGAGCTTATTTCTAGACTCTATTCTATTCAACTAATTTATATGTCTGTCTTTCTATCAATATCACCCTGTTTTGATTACTGAAGCATTATGGAATTTTTGAAATCAGATAGTGTGAATCTTCTAATCTTGTTCTTCTTTTTAAAAATTGTTTTGACTTTTCTAGGTTCTTCGTATTTCCATATGAAAACTTTAGAATTGACTCATCAATGTCTATTTTTAAAAACTTCCAGAATTTTGATTGGTACTGCATTGAATCTATAGATAAATTTGATGAGAACTGACATCTTAACACTACTGAGTTATCCAATCTATACATATAATGTATCTCTCTTTAGTTATTAACTTCTTTTATTAATGTTTCATCATTTTTAGTGTTTTGCATACATTTGGTTAAAGTTATTTGTAAGTATTCCACATTTTTGTTATTATAAATGGTATTTTAAATTTGAACCTAGTTATTTGTTGCTAGCATACAAAATCATAGTTGATTTCTATATATTGGTCTGGGATTCTGTGACCCTGATATTTCTTTTTCGTTTAAGAGACTTTTTTTTGGTAGATTCTTCCAGATTTTCTATGCAGAAAATCATGTTGTCTGTGAGGAAAAACAGTTTTACTTCTTTCTTCCTAATCTTTATACCTTTGTTTCCTTCTAGTGCCTTGTTACCCTGGCTAGGACCTCCAGTACAATGTTGAACAGAATGGTACACTGCTCTATAAATATTAATTCAATAAATGTAGTTTAGTGGTGTTGAAATCTTCTATTTTTTTCTTCTAGTTGTTTTATTAATTTCATGGAGTGGGATATTAAAATCTCTAATTATGATTGTTCTTTGTCTATTTCTCTCTTTGGTTCTGTCAACTTTTGCTTCATGTATTATGAAGCTATGTTATTAGGTGCATACACATTTAGATTTATATGCTTTGTTTTGTTTTTGAGATGGTATTTCACTCTGTCACCCAGGCTGGAGTGCAGTGGCATGACTGTGTCTCCCTGCAGCCTCAACCTCCCAGGCTCAGACAATTCTCCTGCCTCAGCTTCCCGAGTAGTTGGGACTACAGGCACATGCCACCATGCCCAGCTAGTTTTTGTATCTGTGATAGAGATGAGGTTTTGCCATGTTGCCCATGGTCTCTAACTCCTGAGCTCAAGCAATCTGCCCACCTCGGCCTCCCAAAGTGCTGGGATTACAGGCATGAGCTACTGTGCCCAGCATATATGTCTTCTCAATGAACAGATCTTTTTATCGTTATGAAACGCTCTCCTTCATCTCTGAGAATATTCCCCATTATGAGGTTTTTCTCATGCCTACTTTCCACATGGGATATTCTTTGCCATCCTTTTATTTTCAATCTATTTGTGTCATTTGATGTCCTTTGTATTTGAAGTAATTTCTTGTAGACAACAAGTAGTTAGGTACTTGCTGAAAAGAAGTATATAGGGAGGCCCTGTGTACACTTCACTCGACCTCTTGTAATGTTAACATCTTGCAAATATATAGAGTACAGTGTCAATACTAGAAAATTTACACTGATACAATCTATAGAGCTTATTCAGATTTCTCTAGCTTACCTGTACTTGTGTGTGTGTGTGTGTGTGTGTGTGCATGTGTGAGTGTGTGTAGGTCTATGTAATTTTATTACATGTGTAGCTTTTTGTAATCAGCACCACAATCAAGGTACGTAATTGTATAATCACTCCAGGGCCTCCAGGTGCCATTCCTTTTGTTTTTATTTATTTATTTATTTATTTTGGGACATAGTTTTGCTCTTGTTACCCAGGCTGGACTGCAATGGCGTGATCTTGGCTCACCACAACCCCCACCTCCCGGGTTCAAGGAATTCTCCTGCCTCAGACTCCTGAGTAGCTGGGATTACAGACATGTGCCACTACACCCAGCTAATTTTTTTGTATTTTTAGTAGAGACAGCGTTTCTCCATATTGATCAGGCTGGTCTTGAACTCCCAATCTCAGGTGATTCCCCCTGCCAGCCTCCCAAAGTGCTGGGATTACAGGCCTGAGCCACCGTGCCTGACCAGTGTCTTCCTTTATAGCCACATTCCTTTCTCTCTGCTGATTCCTAACCCTGGCAATCACTAATGTTTTCTCTATCTTTAGGCTATTTCAAGAATATTATATAAATGGAATCATACAATATATTACCTTTGATATTGACTTTTTACCTTTGGCATAATTCCCTTATGGTTCATCTGTGTTATTGTGGACACCAATAGTCTATTTCTTTTTATTGCTGAATACTATTCCAGGTTAGGGCTTTTTAAAAGTAGATGTATATGGAGTCTCACTCTGTTTCCTAGACTGGAGTGCAATGACGTGATCTTGGCTCACTGCAACCTCTGCCTCCTGGGATTATAGGTGCACACCACCACAACCGGCTAATTTTTGTAATTTTAGTAGAGATAGGGTTTCACCATGTTGGCCAGGCTGGTCTTGAACTCTTGACCTCAAGTGATCTGCCTGTCAGCCTCTGAAAGTGCTGAGCCACTGCGACCAGCCAATCTATGCATTTTAGCGGAAATGTTTACCTCATTTGCCAATACCATCTTGCTATTTGTTTTCTAGTTGTCTCAGCTGTTTTTTGTTCTTCTATTCCTCATATCCTACTTTATTTTCAGTAATTTTTAAATTTTTAATAAATATTTGAAATAATAAAATAGTTTTAAAATATTTTAAATATTTGATTATAACTCCTCTATTAGCTTTTTAGCTATCCATCTTTGTATCTTTTTTAGACTTTGCCTTAGGAATTTCCATATTCATCAGTAACTTATTACAGTGTACTAGAGTTAATATTTTGACACTTCATATAAAATGTGCAAAACTTACAACAGTAAAATTCCATTTACCTGCTCCCACATCTTTTGTGCTACTTTTATATTCAATTTTACATTTACATACAAAATATAACCACAAAATGATGTTGTTATTTTAAAGTAATCTGTTAAAATAATGATTCTTTTTCAATTTATTTTAATATAGGTATTTTTCTATGTTACTATCTTAGTGCTAGCAGTGAATCAGAATCTCTAATTTTTTTGGACTGAGAATTAGGTATTTAAATCAGTGAAAAAATAAATTTGAAACTTATAAGGTTTAAATTTTTTTTCTTTTTACTGATTGAGGTTACTTTGGTATCATTTTCCCCCAACTTAGATAAATCCCTAATCAATTGTTTCTTTGTAAACAGGAATATTTAAACGGTACCCCCCAAAATTCCCTCTTTTAAACAATAAATTGCACTCTTTTTTTGAGACGGAGTTTCTCTCTTGTTGCCTAGGCTGGAGTGCAATGGCACAATCTCGGCTCACTGCAGCCTCTGCCTTCAGGTTTAAGCGATTTTCCTGCCTCAGCCTCCTGAGTAGCTGGGATTACAGGCATGTGCCACCAAGCCCAGCAAATTTTTTGTAATTTTAGTAAAGATGGGGTTTCTCCGTGTTGGTCAGGCTGGTCTTGAACACCCAGCCTCAGGTGATCCACCCATCTTGGCCTCTCAAAGTGTTGGGATTACAGGCATGAGCCACCATGCCCAGGTAATTTTGTATTTTTAGTAGAGATGGAGTGTGTCAAGCTGGTCTTGAACTCCCGACCTCAGGCACTCTGCCCACCTTGGCCTCCCAAAATGCTGGGATAAGTGCTGGGATTACAGATGTGAGCCACGTGCCTGGCCAAGTCTCTCTCTCTTTTTTAATATGGAGTCTTGCTTTGTCACCAGTCCGGAGTGCAGTGGCACTATCTCAGCTCACTGCAACCACCGCCTCTCAAGTTCAGGCAATTCTCCTGCCTCAGCCTCCCAAGTAGCTGGGATTATGGGCGCCCACCACCATACCTGGCTAATTTTTGTCTTTTTAGTAGAATGGGGTTTCACTATGTTGGTTAGGCTGGTCTCAAACTCCTGACCTCAAGTGATCTGCCCACCTCAGCCTCCCAAATTGGTGGGATTAGAGGCATGAGCCATTGCATCCAGCCCATTTTTCTCCTTTCTGATTTTGTATTAAGATAAAGAAAATTGCTCAGGCTGTCCTTTAGAGGTTTATTTGGAGACTAATAGAGAAGGTGTAAAGAATTTACATTAACATTTTCCCTTAGAACAAGTGCATCTAATTGAAAATAGTTTTCAGCTGGGCATGGTGGCTCACACCTGTAATCCAAGCACTTTGGAGGCCAAGGCAGGAGGGTAACCTGAGGTTGGGAGTTCAAGACCAGCCTGACCAACATGGTGAAACCTCGTCTTAAAACTGAATAAATAAATAAATAAATAAATACACAAATAAAAGAAAATAGTTTTCTAACTCTTTCTTCTTACCCTGACAAAATAACATAAATTCAGATTCCTTAAGATAAGGAGAACATTATTATCCTTTTAAAGATGTAGGATTCCACCCCCTCAAAGCTGTAGAATATACTTATTTGTTATTTGTCTCTGTTAGATATGTAATCTTATTGAACATGGCAAATTTTCTTACAGAAGTCTGAAAAAATGGCTGGGCATGGTGGCTCATGCCTGTAATCCTAGCACTCTGAGAGGCCGAGGCAGGTGGATAATCTGCAGTCAGGAGTTTGAGACCAGCCTGGCTCGTCTCTGCTAAAAATACAAAAATTAGCTGGGTGTGGTGGTGAATGCCTGTAATCTCAGCTATTTGGGAGGCTGAAGAAGGAGAATCACTTGAACCTGGGAGGTGGAGGTTGCAGTGAGCCGAGATTGCACCACTGCACCCCAACCTGTATGTCAGAAGCGAGACTCTATCTCAAAGAAAAGAAAAAGAAAGAAATCTTAAAAAAACTTTGCATTCTATCCCTCTAGTTTTACCCCTGTCTAGCATCTTACATTATCCTCTCCATGTTTTCAGTACAATGAACCTGGACCCCTGCTTGTTTCCTGCCTATAAGTCATTCGTTCTGCTATTTCCCCTGACAAATGTCTTTCTCTTCATTCTCCATCTGCAAAATATTGTAGTCCTTCAAATCTCAGCTCCTAAAAGAATTTTTTTTCATTTCTCCAAGGTGAGAGCATTTCCTTTAAATCCACTTACATCTCTGTGGATTTTCTTTTCCTTTTTTTTTTTTTTTTTTTTTGAGATAGGGTCTCACTCTATCACCCAGGCTGGAGTACGGTGGTGTGACCTCAGCTCACTGCAACCTCCCAGGCTCAGGTGATCATCCCACCTCAGTCTCCCAAGTAGCTGGTATTACAGGTGTACACCACCATACTGGGCTAATTTTTGTATTTTTAATAGAGACTTGATTTCGCCATGCTGCCCAGGCTGGTCTCGAACGTCTGGCCTCAAGTGATCCACCTGCCTCAGCTTCCCAAAGTGCTGGGATTATAGGCGTCAGCCATTGGGCCCAGCCAAGTCTGTATATTTCTTAATGTACAGTTATTTGTTAAAATGTTAAAATATGCCCTAATGTATTATACACTATTTGAGGAAAGGACTTCCTTATTTTCCGTATTTTCCATAACATGCAGCACTGTTTATCCAATTTCCAAGACTTGGATTGATACTTGTCTAATGAATGAATGAATTGAAAAATATAAGGATCAATTCTAGTATTTCTTTATAAATGGCTACTCTGAACATGCTTTGCAAATGTCTCTATTGCATGTAGGTGGGATAAGCCTAAAGTTAGTTCCAGAGGCAGGGACAGTTCTGAAGGACTTGATAAAAATCACTCACAGATTCTGCACAGACAAGGACACTCCCAATGTGAATAGATAACTTGTTGGATGCATCTGCCAGCAGCTGAACTGCTGGCAACTTTTGTTTGGAATGAAGAGCTTTCAGCCCAGCACCTCCACTCCATTATAATGCGTTGCCTCCTGTTTTGTTTATATAAAAGACTACAGTCTTGTCTTAGAATTTCTGGGTATTATGAGTACCTTAGGGAAATCTGATTATAGAGATAATCTACTCAACAGTGAAGAGTTTCAATTTGTTTCTATTGAGTTTTGTCAATTCCGAGTCCCAGATACCTTTGTATTCCAGTCCATTGACTAGAGCCTCCCAGCCAGACGTTGAGGCATCTGTTTCTATAGTCTCCGGAACTGGAAAAGATAAATAAGAATGTAGGGGAATTATCTGTATATTTGCTAACCACCAATTTAGATCTAAATAGACTCCCTCTGTTAGGAAGACTAATGAATTCCAATTCTCTGAAATATCCTTTGCTTTTAACAAGCAAGATGGAAGGTATCTAAAGAAAAAAAACGGGATGAGATACACAGAGGGAAAAGCTGTGAATAATGCCACCAGAGAACCAATTATGTTCACCAGCTGGCATTGAGAAACTTGTTTCCTTTGACAAAAAAAGCTTTCAGTTTTAGCCTCAAAATACTTTTTGACATTGTGTTCTTCAGGGCTGAATGACGAATCCTCCCAACCACCCCCATAAAGTGTTAGAAAAATATTCTTAACATCATTGTTATATGTAATGTGACAAAGCAATGGGCAAGAAGAGAAAAACAAGCTAAGGCATCAATATGGCAGTTAGGAAGAATCAACTGGATAAAATGATAGTGAAATGAAACATGAAAACAGAAACCCTCCTCCCAGCCGTATGACTGAATCAATGAGACACATTCACGGGGTATGACAATGATAAACAAACTGGTAAGAACATTGAATAGACATAAAAATGTATCTCTTGGGAAAGCATAGTCAACTCCTATATTTCTCAGTGATACAAACTCTCAGTGATGCATTTTGAACTTTTTTTTCTTTCTGTTTGTGGGGAACCTCATTGATTGCAACCAAGCCTGAATAGAACCTTTCGTGCTTTGGTGGGAGAGACATAATCTCTTTCATGATCTTTCAGTTGGTAAAATTTGCAAAGAAGACTGGGCACGGTGGCTCACACCTGTAATCCTAGCACTTTGGGAGGCCGAGCTGGGAGGATTGCTTGAATCCAGGAACTTGAGACCAACCTGGGCAACATAGCACAAACCCGTCTCCACAAAAAATAATAATAATAAATTAATTAGCTAGGCATGGTGTTGCATGTCTGTGGTCCCAGCTACTTGGAAGGCTGAAATGGGAGGATCACTTGGGCCTGATAGGTTGAGTCTGCAGTGAGCCATGATTATGCCACTGCACCCCAGCCTGGGCAACAAAGCAGGACCTTGTCTCAAAAAAAAAAAAAAAAATAGCAAAGAAGTGGTGTCACCTAAATCCCAAGCTCTCATTAGAGGTTTTTTTGCAACCCCCAGGACTCCTGTTGAGCCAGTCTTGTCTGGGAGTCCCCTCTGGTCCATCTGGTCCAAGCTGTTCCTTGGGGAAATACTCACTTTTTATACCACTTTAAAACTGGCCTTTCCCAAGCATCTATTTAAGTTCCATAAATATCTGTAGAGCAAATTCACTCTGGCCAGGCTTTGTTGAACCACTAAAGTAGGATGCCTATGTATCTATATGCTCCTAATGCCTTCTTCTTTCTCAAAGTGCATAGACGTGCTTATTTGGTAGTAATTTGCTTTCTTGATTATAAAAAGGGGAAACTTTAAAAAGTTTCTTGTTTCTCTTTCAAATGATGCCACCCGGCGCAGAGTCACTGTGTAGTCTGTGTAATGCACAATTCCATGAGCACCATCAAGAGGACTATAATATCAGTGGTGCCTTCTGACTCCCTACCCAACCCAAATTCTCCAGAGTAGTACATAGTCTTGACCCTGTGCACAAAGAATATGGATTTTTATGTGGCTGGATAATTGGAGAATTAATTTAGTATACCCAGTTCTGGGGAAGAAAAAAAGAGCTGTTATTTGATTTCATGCCATCAACTTCTTAAACACTTTTATTTACTGAAATTTGGTATCGTACTAAATACTACAGACATACAAATGTTATCTAAGTGACTCTTCAGCTTTGAACCTAAATCAGCAAGGGAAATGTTTTCTACTTTTTTTTTTTTAAGACAGAGTCTCGCTCTGTCACTCAGGCTGGAGTGCAGTGGCACCACCTTGACTCACTGCAACTTCCGCTTCCCGGGTTCAAACGATTCTTCTGCCTCAGCCTCCCTAGTAGCTGGGATTACAGGCTCCCGCCACCATGCCCAGCTAATTTTTGTATTTCAGTACAAACGGGGTTTTGCCATGTTGGCCAGGCTGGTCTTATACGTTTCATTTCATATTTCTTTATCTTGTGTTTTTTTTTATCCTTTTATTCTCTTTTACGGGTACAGTTTTTAGTGATGGATTATACGTGGAAAGAAATGAAAAAAAAATGAGTTCAAGGAGAGTTCTTTAATAGTATGCATCAGCCTTCTTATAAATTTACTGGAAATGTCTTCAAAAATGGTTTTCCTTTTCTTTATTAATACATTTTTTAAAATAGCAGTTTTTCAAGATTTAATTCAACCACAAAATTCACCGATTTAAAGTATACAACTCAGTATTTTTTAGTACATTCAGAGTTATGCAACCATCACCACTATCTAATTTCAGAACATTTTTATCACCTCAAAAAGAAGCCCTGTATCCATTAGCAGTCACACCCCACATTCCACCCCCAGCAGCCGTAGGCAAACACTCATCTACTTTTTGTTTCTATAGATTTGCCTGTTCCAGACATATTATATAAATGGAATCACACAATAAATGGCCTCTTAGGACTGACTTCTTTCATGTAGCATGCTTTCAAAGTTCATACATGTTGTAGCATGCATCAGTATTCTTTACTTTTTATTGCTGTATAATCAATTGTATGGATATATCACATTTTGTTTATCCACTCATCAGTCAATAGATGTTTGTGCTGGTTTCATTTTTTAACTATCACAAATAATGGCGGCAATGAATATTTTTATACAGGCATTTTGTGTGGACTTATGTCTTCAGTTCTCGTGGTTATATACTTATGAGTAGAATTATTGCATTATGTGATAAATGTATGTTTAACCTTTTGAGTAAATACCAGACTGCTTTGTTTTTAGACAGAGTCTCACTCTGTCACCCAGGCTGGAGTGCAGTGGCATGATCTTAGCTTACTGCAACCTCCGGCTCCCGGGTTTGAGCAATCTTGTGCCTCAACCTCCCGAGTAGCTGGGATTACAGGTGTGCACCACCATGCCTGACTAATTTTTGTATTTTTAGTAGAGACAGGGTTTCACCATGTTGGCCAGCCTGGTCTCGAACTCCTGACCTCAGTTGATCCGCCTGCCTCTGCCTCCCAAAGTGCTGGAATTACAGGCGTGAACCACTGCACCCAGCCCAGACTGCTTTTCAAAGTGGCTGAATCACTTAATAATCCTACCCACAATGTTTGAGGGCTCCAACTTCTCTACATCCTTGCCAACATTTGTTATTGTCTGTCTTTTTAATTTTAATGGTCTTAGTGAGGATACAGTCATATCTCACTGTGGTTTTGATTTGCAGTTTCCTGGTGACTAATGATGTTGAGCATCTTTTCATGTGCTTATTGGCCATTTGTAAATCTCCTTAGGAGAAATATATAGCCAAATCATTTACCCATTTTGTATTATCATTTTTACTTGTGACAAAATACACAATATAAAATTTATCATCTTGACCCTTTTTAAGCGTATAGTTCAGTGGCACTAAGTACATTCACATTCTCGTGTTACCATCACCATGATCCAGTCTCCAGAACTCCTTTCGTTTTGCAAAACTGAAACTCTTTTTTTCTTCTTTTCAAGCATTCTTTGCATCTTTTATTACTACTGAGGTTAAACATTTTCATGTGATTACTGGACATTCATATTTCTTTGTAGGACAGCTTGGTAATTTAAAAAATAATACTAATGTTTTTTCCTGATTATAATATACTTATTGTAGATATGTAGAAAATATAGATGAATGTAAGACTATAGAGGAAAATATTCACATAATTCAAATCATAAAAACAAACATTGCTACTAATTATTTTTACTTTTCTCTGCACGTGTTTTCTTGTAGAACTGATATTCTTGACAAATGTGTTATAGAGTATATGTTCCTTCCCTTCCTCCCTCCCTCCCTCCCTCCCTTCCTTCCTTCCTTCCTTCCTTCCCAGAATCTCACTCTGTTACCCAGGCTGGAGAGCAGTGGCTTGATCTCAGCTCACTACAACCTCCACCTCCCCAGTTCAAGTGATTCTCCTGCCTCAGCCTCCCAAGTAGCTGGGATAACAGGCACATGCCACCATGCCTGGCTAATGTTTGTATATTTAGTAGAGACAATGTTTCACCATGTTGGCCAAGTTGATCTTAAACTCCTGATTTCAGGTGATCTGCCAGCCTTGGTCTCCCAAAGTGCTGGGATTACAGGCATGAGCCACTGTGCCTGGCCCTGTTTTGTTTTTGTTTTTGTAAAATTTATTTAATTTCATTTTAATTTCCAGGATACATGTGCAGAATGTGCAGGTTTGTTGCATAGGTAAATGTGTGCCATGGTTTGCTGTACCTATCAACCCATCACCTAGGTATTAAGCCCAGCAAGCATTAGCTATTTTTCCTGATGCTCTCCCTCCCCAAACCCCCACCCTGACAGGCCCCAGTGTGTGTTGTTCCCCTTCCTGTGTCCTTGTGTTCTCATTGTTTAGCTCCCACTTATAAGTGAGAACATGCAGTGTTTGATTTTCTGTTCCTATGTTAGTTTGCTGAGGATAATGGCTTCCAGCTCCATCCATGTTCCTGCAAAAGACATGATCTGGTTCTGGATCACAGTTCTGGAAGTTTGAGGGTCCAACATCAGGTTCTGGCTGATTTGGTTCTTGGTGAGAACCCACTTTCTGGCTTCCAGATGGCCACCTTTTCACTGTATACTCACATGGTAGAAAGAGATCTTTCTCTCTTCCTTTTCTTATAAGGCCACCAATCCTGTAAGATGAAGGTCCTATCCCTATGACATAATTTAACTTTAATTACTCACTATAAGCCCTGTCTCCAAATATGGACACGTTGGAAGTTAGGGTTTCAACATATGAGTTTTGGGGAAACACAGTTTGGCCCATAGCAGTGATGCTGAGCATCTTTTCATGTGCTTATTGGTCATTTGTATCTACTTTAGAGAGATGCCTATTCAAGTGTCTCACCCATTTTTAAAAGGGGCTGCTTGTCTTTTGTTGTTGTTGAGTTGCAGGAGTTCTTTATATTCTGGATACAAACCTCTTAGCAGATATGTGATTTGTAATATTTTCTCCCATTCTGTGGGTTGTCTTTTTCATCCCTTGATGGTGTTCTTTAAAGCACAAGAGTTTTTAATTTTGATAAGGTCTCATTTTCTTTTTATTGTCATGTCTAGGAAATCATTGCCTAATTCAAAGTCATGAAGATTTACTTACTCCTATGGTTTAAGAGTTTTATAGTTTAAGCCCTTATATTTGGGTGTATGATTCATTTTGAGTTAATGTTTATATACAGTGTGAGATATCCCTTTTCTTTTAATTCCTAAGAACACTGGAGTTTCGGCATGTTCTTTACTAGATTAGATATGAAAAAATTAAAAAATTAGTGAGGAGGTTTTTTTTTTTTTTGACAGTCTCTCTTTGTTACTCAGGCTGGAGTGCAGTGGCACAAATATGACTCACTGCAGTCTTGACCTCCTGGACTCAAGCAATCCTTTCACCTCCACCTCCCAAGTAGCTGGGGCCACTAGGTGTGTGCCACCACACCTGGCTAATTTTTAACTTTTTTTGTACATGCAGGGTCTCATTATGTTGCCCAGGCTGGTCTCAAACTCCTGGGATCAGGCACTCCTCCTGTCTTGGCCTCCCAAAATGCTGGGATCATAGGCATGAACCACCATGGCCAGCCAGGAGGGTGTTTTAAATTGCTGTTTTTGGGGGTCTTTTAAAAATATCATGGACTCATTTCAGACATATGAAATCACATCTATTGTATCATCTAAAATATATTTCATTTATGATAAGCTCATTCAGTCTGTTTTATAAGCAGAGAAATCCAAACATATGGTAATGTAACAGGAATGGCTGCCAATTACAGTTGAGCTAACATTCATTGAAAGATTATGAATAATATCTTGATTACAAATCAAAACTTGGTCTCATCTTTTTAGCCCAAAATTGACTAAGACTACATAACATTTTTTAGTCTGATTAATGGTAGCATAACTAATTAGAGTGGAAAGAGATTAGCAAATCATTCAAGATGTCAAAGGCAGGCAAAGTGCCATTTTGCCATAGATAATATAGTAAAGCTCATAGTGACAGGTGTGCATGGTAAGAACCGAGACTACCTAGGTATTGAAGAGTCTAGGTAATGTTTTTAATATCAGCATTATTTGGTTAGATTTGATTTTCTTCCTCTGAATTTCCACACTGCTGAATTGGCCTTTGATTTATTGACATTCTAAGATTTGGTGTTGATTTTCTTTCTGCCTTGCAGGATGCAGAGAATCAAATATTAAAGATGAGTGTATGGTACCGAGAGGTAAATAATTGTTTTTCCTTCTAAATATACTGGACTCCTGATCTGAATTTGCTGCAAAATATAATTATTTAAGAGATAGGTATTATCTTTGCATTTACAGTTCCTTAGATC
>CAUYLG010033952.1:0-10714 GCA_963573385.1 Cacajao melanocephalus
ATGGCATTTCTCCCCATGTTATCCCTGCCCGACCTCCCCATCCCCTGCTGTCCCTCCCTTGCCCCCCCAACAGACTCCAGTGTGTGATGTTCTCCTCCCTGTGTCCATGTGTTCTCATTGTTCAACACCCGCCTATGAGGGAGAACATGCGGTGTTTGATTTTCTGGTCTTGCGTCAGTTTGCTGAGAATGATGGTTTCCAGGTTCATCAATGTCCCTATAAAGGACACGAACTCATCATTTTTTATGGCTGCATAGTATTCCATGGTGTATATGTGCCACATTTTCCTTGTCCAGTCTATCATCGATGGGCATTTGGGTTGGTTCCAGGTCTTTGCTATTGTAAACAGTGCTGCAATGAACATTCATGTGCATGTGTCCTTATAATAGAAAGATTTATAATCCTTTGGATATATACCCAGTAATGGGATTGCTGGGTCAAATGGAATTTCTATTTCTAGATCCTTGAGGGATCGCCACACTGTCTTCCACAATGGTTGAACTAATTTACACTCCCACCAACAGTGTAAAAGCATTCCTATTTCTTCACATCCTTTCCAGCATCTGGTGTCTCCAAATTTTTTAATGATCACCATTCTAACTGGCATGAGATGGTATCTCAATGTAGTTTTGATTTCCATTTCACTAATGACCAGTGATGATGAGCATTTTTTCATATGTTTGTTGGCCTCATGTATGTCTTCTTTTGTAAAATGTCTGTTCATATACTTCTCCCACTTTTGAATGGGCTTGTTTTTTTCTTGTAAATCTGTTTTAGTTCTTTGTAGATTCTGGATATTAGCCCTTTGTCAGATGGGTGGATTGCAAAAATTTTTTCCCATTCTGTTGGTTGCCGATTCACTCTAATGATTATTTCTATTGTTGTGCAGAAGCTCTGGAGTTTAAATAGGTCCCATTTGTCTATTTTGGATTTTGTTGCCAATGCTTTTGGTGTTTTAGTCATGAAGTCCTTGCCTATGCCTCTGTCCTGGATGGTTTTGCCTAGGTTTTCTTCTAGGGTTTTTATGGTGTTAGGTCTTATGTTTAAGTCTTTAATCCAACTGGAGTTAATTTTAGTGTAAGGTGTCTGGAAGGGGTCCAGTTTCTGCTTTCTGCACACGGCTAGCCAGTTTTCCCAACACCATTTATTAAACAGGGAATCCTTTCCCCATTGGCCTGTTGGGGGGGAACTAGGGGAGTGACAGTTGGGGGTGGGGAGTTGGGGAGGGATAATATGGGGAGAAATGTCAGATATAGGTGATGGGGAGGAAGGCAGAAAACCACATTGCCATGTATGTACCTATGCAACAATCTTGCATGTTCTTCACATGTACCCCAAAATGTAAAATGCAATTTTATATATATATATATATATATATATATATATATATATATATATATAAAAGAAAATGGTATGAAAGCATAATCAAATGGCGTAGAGTGACTTAAGGAAAAATTATTTAACATTTATAATAACAAGTCAGAGTTTTAAAATTTTTTTGTTTTCATATGTCTAGATAATTTTTTTTTTTTTTGAGAGGGAGTCTGGCTCTGTCACCAGGCTGGAGTGCAGTGCTGTGATCTCGGATTAATGAAAACTGTGTCTCCAAAGCTCAAGCAATTCTCATGCCTCAGCCTCCCAAAAAGCTGGGAGTATAGGCACACATCACCACATCCAGCTAATTTTTGTATTTTTAGTAGATATAGAGTTTCACCATGTTGGCCAGGCTGGTCTTGAACTCCTGGCCTCAAGTGATCCACCCGCCTCGGCCTCCCAAAGTGCTAGGATTATAGGCATGAGCCACCATACCAGCCTAAATAATTTTAAATGACACTAAAAGTAGTTTTGTGGGATAATAAATAAATCAGCTCCTTTTCTTATATAAAAATATTCTGTATATTACTACAAAAATTATTAAAAATATTTTAATGCTGATTTAATATAGTACAGTTAGTAACTGTCTATAATTATCAGTATTTCACATTTAAAATGAGATAAACATTTATTTTGCCTCTGCTGTCCTCAACATAGCATAAGATTATTTCATATTTTTTCCCTCCATCCTCTAGTACCTGGAGGAACTCTTAATATTGAGACTGAAGGAAGAGAGTAAAGAACCAAACCTAAGGCCAAAGATAGTCTCTCTAGTAGTGAGTTAAGAGAAGCAAGTTTTGGCCCTTTAGGGTTAGTTTTCTGCATGTGTGTTTTTTATCCTTTTTAAGAGAAAGAAATATGTAATTTATAATTTATCATTCCATCTCTCTGTCAGTGCCTCCAGTGATGTCTCCACCCATGCCTATTTTGCTAGCTTGTGCAAAAATGATGCTCACAGTACAAATACTGGCACTTTACTCAGGACTTACTCTCATGTGGGACTCCTTATTTCTATTCAGTGGCTTCCATCTGTGTCTTTCCTTTCTGTCTTGTCAGACTGCCACTTGAGAGAAGCTATTCACCTGGCTTTTTGTTTCCATATTGTTCCTAGACACATCTTTGGATCAGAATTGTCTCCCTGCCCTGTGGTCTCAGGCCAGGTTTGGCTGACAGGCCCAGCAAGAGTTTCCAACTAATCAGGGAGAGAAAAGCAAGTCATATTTAAACCCTAAGGTGATGAAATCAAAAAATTTTAAACTAAGTAATCATTGCTGTTACTTGGAGAAATGGTAGCATTTAGCCCAATTTGTCCTTCTGATCATTGTAGGCTAAATTAGGTATAGTCAATAAAATGTAGCAGGTGAAATTTCAACTAAACCTTAAGGAAGGGTAGAATGAAGTCAAGCATAAAAGAGGAATAATGCATGTCAGATGGAAGTAAATAATTCAGCCAAGGCACAGCATGAGCAAAATACATACAACAGACAATCTTGGGAAAGCAGCCTCTTTAAAGTTTACAAAAGTAGACTTGACCAATTTATGAGACATTTTGAATGCTGGCTTTTTTATACTCTTGTAAATTGTTTTTGCTTTTTCCAAATGGTTATCTGAAGACCACCTGTATTATACTCACCATATAAATCTAATATATATGTATCTGTGTGTGTGTGTGTGTGTGTGTATCTGAAGCTGAAGGCAGGGAATCTGGCTTTATCAAGTTCACCAGTTCATTTGTATTTGAGAAAAAATAATATCAAGTAATCAAGTAATCAGTCTTAAACATTTTTCTTAGCAATCAATCATCATATGTTGAAACTTAGTATATAACACAAAAGCCCTATTTACATGATGTGTATGTATGTGTGGGTATGTGTGTGTTGGGAGCTCTTGGTGCCCCTGAAGCTCTCAGTTATTGTTTTAAAATTGCTCTAATGAATGGGGGAATCATAAAGGAGTCTTTGGATGAGAACAAGTTGTTTAGAAGCCTCAGCAATCATGAGTGTGTGAAACAGATTTGAGGAAAGAGAGACTCAAGGTGAGAGATAAAGAGAGAGAATGAGAGAGAAGGAAAGAAAGGAAAGGAAAAGAAAAGTAGCTAGAGGCTACTGTAACAGATATTAATTTGCCACCTCAAAATCAAATGTACAGAAAATGCCAAGTAACTAATTTCTTTGATTCAGCTAAATCTCACTTTAAAGGCCTCAGAGTATCTAATCCAATATTAAATTGAGTCTCAATCATCATTGTTGGGCATCTTTTTCAAATCTATCCCATATATGTAGGAAGGTCCTGGAATCTAAAGCAGAGTTACAATTACAGGACAACCTCTCTGGTTTTGGTTTACTCATATCACTGCCAATAAGCTCATTAGACAGGTTCACTCAGTGGCTTAAAGTCCAGTGGCTCTGGATGTCAGTACAATGGCTGAATAAGGACTTCTGAAAATTCTCTCCTCCATAAAAGCAATGAGAAAACTGGCAAAAATGGCAAAAATTGACTATTTCAGTACTCTGTAAATTAACCAGAAGTTTGCAGCAACCCGGGGGACTTTTAGAAAGGAAAGAGAGAAAAAGGGAAGAAAAGAAAAAGGAGACAAGAGGAGAGGAGAGGAGAGGAGAGGAGAGGAGAGGAAGGGGAAATGAGGGCGTGTCATAGCTTAAGCTGTGCACTCCTTCAGAGAGAGAAATAGTCCTTTGGTGGAGCTGCTCACTTATCAATAACAATCTTGAATGTAAGAAGATTAAATATATCAATCAAAAGATATAGACTGGCTGAATGAATAATTTTTTTAAAAGATTCAATTATCCCACCCCTAAGAAAGTCATCTCACCTCAAGAGACACCGATAGACTGAAAATGAAGAGTTGAAAAAAGACAGTCCATGCAAACAGAAGCCAAAAGTGAGAGGAATAGCAATACTTATGTCACATAAGACAGAGGAAAATCAAAAATTGTAAAAAGAGGCAGAAAATCCACCATTTAATGGTAATAGGATCACTTCATCAAGAGAATATAACAAATGTAAATGTATATGTAGCCAACATTGGAGCATGCGTATATATAAAAAATATAAAGCAAATATTAGATGTAAAGGAAGACATAGACTCCAACACACTAATAGATGAGGACTTCAACACCTCACTCTCAGAATTGAACAGATCATCCAGGCAGAAAAACCAACAAAGAAACAATAAATTTAAATGGGACTTTAAATTAAATGGAACTAACAGACATTTATTAATTTTTTTTTTGAGATGGAGTTTTACTCTTGTGACACAGGCTGGAGTGCAATGGTGCTGTCTTGGCTCACTACAACCTCTGCCTCCCAGGTTCAAGCAATTCTCCTGCCTTGGCCTCCCAAGTAGCTGGGATTACAGGTGCCTGCCACCACACCTGGCTAACTTTTGTATTTTTAGTGGAGACAGGGTTTCAACAAGTTGGCCAGGTTGCTCTCGAACTCCTGACTTCAGGTGATTCACCTGCCTAGGCCTCGCAAAGTGTTGGGATTACAGATATGAGCCACTGTCCCTGGCCAGACGTTTATTAAAAATTTATCAACAGCTGCAGAATACACATTCATTTCATCAGCACGTGGAACCTTCTTCAGGACAGACCAAAAGTTAGAACATAAAACATCTCAACAAAGTTTTGAAATTTGAAATTATATCAAGTATTTTTTTTTCTTGTTGCCCAGGCTGGAGTGCAGTGGCACAATCTTGGCTCACTGCAACCTTTGTCTCCTGGGCCCAAGAGATCCTCCCACTTCAGCTTCCTGAGTAGATGAGACTACAGGTACATGCCACCGTGCTCAAGTGATTTTTTAAAAATCCTTAGTAGAGATGAGGTCTCATTGTGTTACCAAGGCTAGTCTTGAACTCCAGAACTCAAGCAATCCTCCCACCATGGCCTCCCAAAGTGCAGAGGTCACAGGTGTGACTCATTACTCCCAGCTATTTAAGTATCTTTTCTGACCACAATGGAATAGAACTGGAAATCAACAACGTGAAAAACTTTCAATACTGCACAAATACATGGAAATTAAACAACATACTCCTAAATGACCAATGGGCAAATGAGTAAATTAAAGATGAAATTAAAAACTATTTTGAAACTAAATAAAGTAGAAATATAACATGGCAAAACCTATGGGATACAGGAAAAGCAGTATTTAGAAGAAAGTTTAAAAGCAATAAAAGCCTACATCAAAAAGGTAAAAATATTTTAAATAAACAACTTAATGATGCATCTCAAGGAATAAACTAAAATTAAATAATTAGGATCAGAACAGAAATAAACTTTATTGAAACTTCAAAAATACAAAAAGAATCAAAAAATGAAAAGTTAGTTTTTTGGAAGATAAAAATAATCAACAAATCTTCATCTAGAATAACCAAAAAATAGAAAAGAAGCAAATAAATAAAATTGGAAATGAAAATAAAGAGACATTACAACTGATAATCTAGAAATACAAAGGATCACTAGAAACTATTAGGAACCACTATACATACACAAATTGGAAACCTTAGGAAAAAAATGAATAAATTTTTGGACTGATACAAAATACCAAGACTGAATCATGAAGAAATGGAAACCCTAAACAGACCAATTGTGGATAACACGATTGTGTTAATAATAAAAAAAAAGCTCCCATCAAATAAAATCACAGAACTTCATGGATTCAACATTAAATTCTACCAAACATTTAAAGAAGAACTAATAGTAATTCTACTCAAACTTTCAAAAAGTTGAAGCGAAGAGAATTCTTCCAAACTCATTCTACAAAGCCAACATTACCCTGATTAAAAAAAAAAAAAAAAAAAAAAAAAAAAAGAAAAAAAACAGAGAAACAACAACGAAGACTATAGGTCAACATCAGTAATAAACATAGATGCAAAATCCTCAAAAAAATGCTAGAAAACTGAATTTATTAGCACACTAAAAAGATTATATACCATGACAAACTGGAGATTTATCCCAGAGATGCAAAGATGATTTCACATATGCAAATTAAAAATGTAGTTTATCACATCAACAGAATTAAGGATAAACCCCATATGATCATCTCATTCGATGCAGGAAAAGCATTTCACAAAAATTAACATTCCTTCATGATAAAAACTTTCAAGTATAGAAGGATCATACCTCAACACAAAAGCTGGAAGTTTTCTTTCTAAGAACTGGAGCAAGACAAGAATGCCCACTCTGATCACTCTTATTCGACATAGTACTGTAAGTCATAGCCAAAAAATTTTTTTAAAAGAAATAAATAAAGGGTATCAAAACTGGGAGAAAGTCAAATTATCCTTCTTTGCTGACAACAGGATATTATATATAGAAAAACCTAAAAGCTCCACCATTAATGAACCAGATGAAAAAGAGATTAAAAAAGGCAATCACATTAAAAATAGCTACCAAAAAAGTGCCTAGGAATAAATTTAACCAAAAAGGTGAAAGATCTCTATAGAGAAAACCATAAACACAGATGAAAAAAAAATCAAAGACACAGAACAATGGAAAAATATTCCATGTTCGTTGAGAGGAAGAATTAATATAGTGAAAATCACCATACTACCTCAAGAAGTCTACAGATTCAGTGTAATCCCTATCAAAATATCAACGAGATTCTTCATAGAAATAAGAAAACAATACTATAAAATGTATATCCAACCACAAAAGACCGCAAATAGCCAAAGCATTCCTGAGTAAAAAGGACAAAGCTGGAGAAATCAGAATACCTGATTTCAAAATATGCTATAAAGCTATAGTAACCAAAACAGCATGGTATTGGCATAAAAACAGACACATAGACCAATGGAAGAGAATAGAGAACCCAGAAACAAACCCATGTATTTATAGGTAACTGATTTTCCCTAAAGGTATCGAAAATATTCATTGAGGAAAGAACAGTCTCAGCAATTTGCAATAAATAGTGTTGTAAAAACTTGATTTCCATATGCAGAAGAATGAAACCAGACCCTTATCTCTCAACATGTACAAAAATAAATACAAAATGGATTAAAGACTTGAAAGTATAAAACTACTACAAAACAACATAGGGCAAATGCTTCAGGACACTGGTCTGAGCAAAGATTTTATTAATAAGACCTCAAAAGCACAGACAGCAAAAGAAAAAAAATAAACAAGTGAGATGTTATTAAACCAAAAATTCTCCAAAGCAAAGGAAAAGGTCAACAGAATGAACAGATAACCTACAAAATGGAAGAAATATTTGCTAATTATTCATCTTACAAGGGATTAATATCCAGGATATACAAAAAAAATTCAACAGCAAAAATGAAACAAAAACAAACAATTTAGAAAGGAAAAAATGAGCTAAACTGACATCTCTTAAAAAATATAAATATGGCCAACAGGTATATGAAAAATATACTTGATATCACTAATCATAAAGGAAATACAAATTGAAACCACAATGAGAGATAAGTTTATACCAGTGAAAAAATATTATCAAAAAGACAAAAAATAACAAATACTGGAGAGGATAGGAGAAGGAGAACTCACACACTGGTGGCAGGAATGTAAATTAGAGCATCTATTATGGAAAATGGTATGGAGATTCCTCAAAAAACTAAAAACTATCATGTGACCCACTAATCCCACTCCTTGACATTTATCCAAAGGAAAGGAAATGAGTATGACAAGAGAGTCTCATGTTTGTTGTAGCACTATTCACAATAGCAAAGACATGGAATCAATCTGAATGTTCATCAGTGGATGAATGGAAAAAGAAAATGTGGTATATATACACAATAGAATAGTATTCAGCCACAAAAAAGAATGGCATCTTGTCATTTGAGTCAACATAGATGAGCTTGTATGACATTAGGTCGAATGAAATAAGCCTAGCACAAAAAGATAAATACCTAATGCTTTCACTCATATGTGGAAGTGAAAAAAGTTGATGACATAGTAGTAGAAAGAAGCATGATGGTTACCAGAGGCAGAGAAGGTAGGGGATAATTCTGAGAGATTGGTTAATAGATATAAAATTGCAGCTAGATAGGAGGAATAAATTCTAGTGTTTTACAACACTAAGGGTTGACTATAATCAACAACTTACCTTATATTTTCAAATAGCTAGAAGAGCAGATTTTTAATGTTACCAACACAAAGAATGATAAATGTTTCAGGCAATAGATATGTTAATTACACTGATTTGATCATTACACATTTAATACATGTATCAAAATATCACACTGACTCATAAGTATGTACAACTATTATTGTCAATTAAAAATAACAAAAGCAAACAAAATAGAAACAAGAAACTATATCACATACTTGGGGGAAATCAACCCAGAATGGTCAAAATTACAATATGTTCTAGTACAAATATTGAATAGAAAACTGAAGGAAAAAAAAATCTTAGGAGTCCAGACACAAAAACCAAGTCACTTACAATGGGGGGAAAAAAAATAGATTGACTTCAGACCTTTTCAGATTAGTGTTTTATGCCAGATTACAATGGTGCAACATACGTAATATTTCAAGGAAAAAAATGTTATTCATAAATACTTATCTACCCAAATTGACTTTCTTTTATAAATGGATAAACCATTAGGAATAAGAAATATTGTTGCCATGAGAACTTCCTAAATAATCTACTAGAAAGTAAGTTTCAAAATATTAAAATGACCAGAAATCCACTGGCATAAAGACTAGTTATGGGCATGAAATTTATGTTGACCTGTTGAAATAAAACTAAACAATCATTTTTAAAAGATAATATAGTATAAGATAATTACATACTCTTATAATGTAGAAACAGTGTAACTACAACAATCATTCATGAATTGGAGGTGTATATGAAAAGTAGAACAGCTTACTAATACCAAGTATATTGTTTAAATTTAGATTGCTGAGGATGAAGAAGATTAGGGACTGGAAGACAGTCCAAGTTAATTTTTCTTCTAACAGTATCAAATAAATTGGTAGCCTCCAAAAAGTGGATGGGCATTAAAAGCATTATATAAAAGAATTAATATGCAGGTAACCATTAGAATGGGAAAACAAACATTTCTAAATATTATAAAACAAAAAATCAAAAACAAATGTATTAAATTACATAGTAGATTATATCTACATCCATAGTTGTGGGGCTTTTTTGTTTTTACTTTAACTTCTGGGGTATATGTGTAGATCTTGCAGGACTGTTACACAGGTATACCCATGCCATGGTGGTTTGCTGCCTCCATCCCCCTGTCACCTACATTATTTCTCCTAATGTTATTTCTCCCCAATCTCCCCACTCCCTGTCTGCTATCCCTCCCCAGCCCCCTACCCCGCAACAGAGCACAGTGTGTGATGTTCCCCTCTTTGTGTCCATGTGTTCTCATTGTTCAGCACCTACTTATGAGTGAGAATATGAGGTGTTTGGTTATGTTAATACATAGATAATATGTATACATATATAATGAAATATACGGTTGCAGAACTGAAGGCAAACGTGTTAATCTTGCCAATAAATAAAAATGTGTAAAACATATATATTAAAAGAAAAAATGTTCAAATGGGTCAACAAAGTAAAAACAAATGCTATGGTATATACTAAAGACACACTTACAACAAAAAAAATCAGAATAATGATATAATAGGATGAATATAGAAGCATATACATGTAAAGAAAGTCAATTTGGAAATTTTAACATCTGAAGCGGTAGCAATCAGTCAGAATATCTTAAAAGGCAAAGAAGGATAACTTCTAGTGCTAAATTACAAAAGATATAATTATTGATATTTATTTATTCATCCAATAAGAAAGAAACAGCTTTCATAAATCAGAAACTACATAAGTAGATTCACAGCCTAATTCTACCAGGTGTACAAAGAGGAGCTGGTACCACTCCTTCTGAAACTATTCCAAATAATACAAAAAGAGGGAATCCTCCTTAACTCATTTTACAAGACCAACATCATCCTGATACCAAAACCAGGCAGAGACTAAACTAAAAAAGAAAATTTCAGGCCAATATCCATGATGAACATCAATGCAAAAATCTTCAATAAAATACTGGCAAACTGATTGCAGCAGCACATCAAAAAGCTTATTCATCATGATCAAGTAGGCTTCATTCTGGGGATGCAAGGCTGGTTCAACATGTGCAAGTCTATAAATGTAATCCACTACATTAACAGAACCAAAGACAAAAACCACATGATTATCTCAATAGATGCAGAGAAAGTCTTTGACAAAACTCAACAGCCCTTTATGCTAAAAACTCTCAATAAACTAGCTATCTCTGGAACGTATCTCAAAATAATTAAAGCTATTTATGACAAACCCAGTGCCAATATACTGAATGGATAAATACTGGAAGCAT